>JBBPCX010069614.1:0-11228 GCA_037974365.1 Hydrocynus forskahlii | reverse complement strand
GTGGGGAGCAGTGTGTGGGGGAGCAGTGTGTGTGAGGAAGTGTGTGTGGGGGAGCAGTGTGTGTGGGAGCAGTGTGTGGGGGGAGCAGTGTGTGTGGGAGCAGTGTGTGGGGGGAGCAGTGTGTGTGGGGAGCAGTGTGTGGGGGAGCAGTGTGTGAGGAGCAGTGTGTGAGGAGCAGTGTGTGTTCACTGCAGTGTGATACATGTATATTTTTATTCATTTATCTATTTTATCTTGTTGCAGTAATTAAGCTTCTATTCTAATTTTTTACTTTGCACTAAAGGGCACTGCATCCCATCTCATTGTACTTGTACAAGGACAATAAAGATTCTGATTCGAATTCTAAATTCCTCTTTGGTGGTCTTGATACTTTTGTCAATGAAGTATGTATAGATATAGATATTGAGATGTATTATTAACCTGAAAATAACTGAATCACTTAGACAAGTGAGACAGCCAATTGCTTGACTTTTAAAAAGTAAATGTCTGGTTATACAGACATATATGTAATTTTTATCATATAGTGTTTGTTGTGGCTTTCATTGGTCTTCTTCTCCACAAAAAATATTTGTAGGACAAAGAGCTTCAGTCATCAGTCAGCACATCAGGGGAGGAAAACCAAAACCAAAGCCACAAGATTTGACTGAAACCCACGGACCCAGAGCTCTTTCCAAAAACATATGCAGACGTGTAACTGGAATAGGACGGTCTTACGTGAGAGCAGAGTTATGAGAGGTGCTCTGCTGCATGGAGGTGGATGCTCGTCCATCACCGGTGACTCCGGCCACATCTGCTAAGACCACACTTAAGAGAGATGAGCTCATCCCTGCCAGGTGAGTGAATTCTTCTCATGAACTGATCTCAACATTTCATTCATGAACGACTCGCTTTGTTTCTTTGGTTTAGAGCTTGTTAACTAATAAGAGCTGGTTAAGGTCTGGGTCTTGCTCATGAAACCAATGAGCCTTGAAGTTACCTCTGTTAAAGCAAGCGGGGCACTGAAATGCGAGGGACTTTTGAGTTTTGAGAACCTGGAACATAGATGACATGTTAAAACATCAGTTTCTCACATTGTTCTCAGAAGCAAAGTCTTTTTTCAGGTTTCTTTCCAACCTGCCAGCTGGCGATTGTGCTCATGCAAGTAGGCCATGTCAGGCTTTGTCTATTTGAATGTTTTACCTGGGCTGCACAGTGTTTTGACGGTGTTTAATGTCTTGCTCTTCTGGCATTGCTTTCAAAGTCAGTGGTCTGGTGAAGAAAGTGTTTTAGCAAAATTATGTGTGAAAAGGGTGAAATCTTGGCAAGCGAGATCATCTTTAATATATTTTCTCTATTGAGAATACTTACAAGCATTAAAAGATGATTAATTTTCTGAAAAAAAAATGTTTTACTTATTTTTGTAGATTTTATTTGAACGGATCTTATACCACTGGCAAATGATTGAAAAATGCTAGGAAGGATCAGAAAAAGTTCCTGATGCGCTGCATGTGTATGTGTGCCATGTGGCCTTTTGTTCTGGGTCTCTGCTCCGCTGTAGTCCTGTACCTTGATCAGTGCATTCACCTTTGTCTCTTCCACGTCTCTGCCGATTCCCGGGTGTTGCCCAGTACGAGGCCGTCCATGTCTCTGTGTATTCGTTCTTTGTTGGTCGACAATGGCCTGACTTGTTTTATGCCTGTGGGCTGTGTGTAGGTGTACATGTGTGCATCAAGGAAACATCAAGTATCATCTTTCAGAGTGCAAAATGATTGCGAACTGTAAACTGTAAACAGCATCAGTGCCCTGGCATTCAGCAGTAGTCTAAATTTAACAGGGTCTGTTATGACCCTGAGGTCAGTCTAGTGGACCTAACAGGACCTGACTAGAAATGCTATGTGTTATTGCATGGCTGTGTTTGGAGACACTCAAACGTTGGTTTTATGGCCAAAAAAGGTTTTCGTATTAAAAAAAAAACAAACTTGCAACGTGGATTTGAAACTTGCACTCCTCTTATTCTCTTCATTCAGTGCCCAGCACCGAGGAGGCGCTAAGTCACTAGATCTTACCAAGCCAGTTGAGGACAGCTTAACCATACACGGCTTGGGAAGAGCCAGTGTTTACTGGCTGATTATTTTTAACTAAACCACAACAAACAGTGACACGCGTCTGAGCTCTAGTGTCTGAAAGTCTGTTTATGCGTCTGCTGTTATTGTGCTGACTCAACCACAATAAACTGACATTTTATACTTGGTATTAAAAGACATTTTGTTGTTGGAATTTTGTCAAAATTCAACTCGGGCCCTGACGAGAAGCAGCGCCAAAGACGGGTGGAATAAAAATAATAATACAATTAAGAATCACATTAACGAGGGGTTCTTGGTTAACAGGGATTAGATAAGCCCAGAAGGCACATAGAAACAAAGTGTCCAAAACGGTTCTACTCATCAGTATACATATTACACAACAGCGTGGGCAAATAAAAACAGCAGAATGGAGACTAAACATGCTGTAATGGAATATTGATAAATAGTTGCTAGTTTAACTGATCATGGAGTTCTTTTGTGTTGGGTCTCTGCTCCGTCTCGGTCGATTCCCAATACATTTGACCCCTGACTTTGTAAGATTTCCTGTTATGTTTTTAAGTTTAGGTGTTCCAGATAAGTGTTTCAGCATTTTGGTTTAGTTCTTTTCCTTCATGTCTTTGGTTTCTTCAGTGAATAAAATTGTATGAGTATGTCGGTTTCTAGTCCTCCTTACAGACTCACAGTTACAAGCATATGAAGTGTATTTGCTGAGAAAAATAAGAGCAATCTTGACCAAACAAGCAAACACTATCAGAATACAACGGCTGACACCATTGTAACTTACGATTCAAAGAGCCAATACAAATGAGAAAATAAAAAAAGCAGTTTTGTGCACAAAACGGTATACAGAATGGAGAGCTCAGACTTCACATCAGCCCTGCTACATATAGTCCCGCAAGAGATGCAAAATTCAGCACTCATTTAACACTCCAAAGAAATGTTTGCATTATGACTCCAATGACATGCATTCAAATACAGCATTTCATTCTCTTTAATTCTCTTTCTCAAATATTCACATATTCTCTGCCACATTTTTTACATCTGTTTGGCAGGACATTGTCCAAATTGTCACATTCTCCCAGTCCCCCTTATCCTGTTCACCTGGGTCTTGTTCCTGTCTCCTTCCCAGCCCGAGTGTTTAGCTAGTATAAACAGCTCCTTTCTATAGTCTAGTTTTGAGGGTTTTTAATGTTTTAGCTCACTTTTCTTGCTCTGTTATGTTTTAAGTTCTTATTGCTCCATGTTTTTTGCTCAGTAGTTTGTTTGTGTTTGCCCCCTTTCTGTTCATGTCTGTATTTAATTTTCGCTTGGTTTAATTTCCTTTTGTTAGTCCCCATTTTAGTTCAGTGTCCTGTTTTTTGTCTAGTCTCAGTCTTTTGTTCACAATTACATCCTTCTCCACACTTGATGTCTCCTCATGAAACAAATCTTTTCTCCCCCTGGATTCAGCAGCTAGGACCATTTGGAATTCCAGTATGCCAAACCATTGTCTACCCTAATTTTCATAAAATAGATCATTAAACTGTTTATGGTGTCAAAATACTGTTTGACCGAAAAAGATGGTGATCTCTTCAAATTCTATGCAAGGTAGAATCTCAACCTTCTAATTGAAAATCTTCCCCCATGTAAAATTTTTGTTCATGATTTTGCCTAAGTATTTCTCTGGAATACACTCTCTCATCACAATTTATTTGGGGAGGCAAGTATATGAAAATTAAATTCACAACTTTACAAAAGAAGTAAACGTACAGGATATCTTCCAAATTTCAGTTTCCAAATTAGACCACTGCAGGTATGGAGGCATCGTGCCTTGACCAGGTTCCATGGCAGGCAGTAACGGCTTCATGTGTAAAACTCCAGTTAGAGGACCCTGTACAGGACATACTAATATCCAAATACAAAAGGGGAATCCTAAAGGACTATTGATTTAAAAGAAAATGCTAGGTGTTAAGGGTGTATTTTATAAAACTTTCCACTGTGGAATAACTCATTTCAGTTAGTTATTTATTTTTCCCAATGGACTTGTAAAGGAATCTATGTTTTTGATGAATTACTTGACAGCACTGCGCAGATTTCAAGACATAAAATGGAACATAAGCGATCAGGATTTCTTACTTCCTCCATCTAAGGCTGAGATCAGCAGCGGAGGCATAAGCGGTACCCTGGAGTCAGTCGGTACCAGAGCACCCCATGGAGAAAGGCGTCAACCCAATACACAACTCTAGAGGAACTGTGACACGCATTTATTTCTTTTCGCAGGTTTAATCTGTAATGCAATGCTTCACATCATTAAGTAAACATCCTACAGTGCTCCTCTTGTCTTCAGATCAGGGAATGGGCTAAATTTCACTCTGATACATAAATTCACCCAAAACAAAGCCATGATTTGTTGTTTACAGGTGGTTTTTAGCAACGGGTGGAGACTGTATTGTGGTAGCCCAAGCGTCTTTTGATGCATTTTTACAAGATTTTCAACAATATCACATGTTCCAAAGTTTGGGCACATCCCACTTAATGCTTGTTTCCCCAACATATATACATTTCTGTAATTTTACCAGGGGCGCCCAAACATTTGCAAAAGTAAACCCACAGTATATGAACATGAATGCAAGTGTTGATTACTCTGTAATGTCTGTATTTCTACACCAGGGGTCACTGCAGTTCTGCTAACTGCAGTCCTGAATGGCTTTTCGGCTTTTTACTGTAAGTAAAGTATAAATCAATGCACTGCCTATTAAACAACATTGACTTTAGTGATATTTGTATCTAACCTAAATTAAAAAAAGAGAGTAAACCACTTGGATACTGGACATCTGCCCTGCGAAGATATCCAGAGATAGTCTGGGACAATTAGATTGAAGTCTCACCGAAATCATAATTACACTGGTTGTATGCGATATATTATTTAACATTATGAAAAGTGGGCTTCAGTAATGTGTACATCATTTACACATGGATGAAAATGAGTCTGCAGTTTTTTTAGGCTTTGTATGAAAACAACTCAAAAAGCAACCAGAATATTCAGAAAATGTTTCAATTTTGTCAACTGAGCATTTAAGGCTACACATCTAGAAATGTATCTCTGTATACTTATAACACGAACATGTTTGAATATCCCTAGGCAGTGCAATGGTTACTGGGATTCCTGAAGGTACTCCATGTATGTTACTATACAATTCTATCATTTTCTATAACTACCAATATATTTGTGACATGACCCCTGTTCAATCATCCCAGATGTTTGCCAGAATCACAGCACGCTGAAGGATCCATGGCGTAATATTGGCTTTATCCCCACCTCTCTCTCTGGAGGACCAAGGGATGATCTTCAGCTGAAGGAAGGATGGTACAACTTCAGTGGTGTTGGAGGAGATCGCGTGGTCCATTACTGCAGTTTCAGCTCAGTTTACTCCAACCGCAGTTCTCCACACTTTCTGTACACATGTAGTGCAGAGGACTGGAACACTGGCGTCATGTGTGCTGAACATATCATCCCAACTAAAGACTGTGGGGGAGGGTTGATTCTCTACTATCTGGTTCCAACCACTGGACTGTATGCCTCACGTGAGTACTTACTGAGGAAAATGTAAAATTATTATTCTTCGCATGCTATTCCCAGTTTGGTAAGGTGATCTCAGACAGTTGTAAAGCTATTTTAGATATCATATTATATTTAAGATACCATCTTGCATTTTTTGCTATATGGTTGCTAAGTGGTCTCTGGTGGTATCCCAGATTATCTGTATTACCAGGTAGTTGATGCCTTATCCTAGGTGATTGCTAGGGTGTTGCAGTGGGTTTTCTGTGACATTCCAGGTGGTTCCTAAGGTTTGGAATGCTTTGGAATGCACAATCAATATAATATTAAGAGGAAGAAGAGGCTGCTAGGATATTGATTGGGCATGTAGGTTGTTGCAATTGTGTTGATATATCTAGTCCTGTGTAGGTACTAGATTATTACTAGGTGGAACCTATAGTATCCTAGATGGATGCTAAGGTGCTGCTACGGTGGGTGCTAACTGGTTGCTATGGTATCCCAGGTCGTTGCTAGGGTGTTGCTGACTAGTTGCTACGGTATCTCTAGTGGTTGTGAGGCTGCTGCTAGGTGGTTGCTATGTTGTTCCAGGTGGTCACAAGGGTGGCTGCTGGGTTGTCCTTCACAGTTGCTAGGATGTTTTTGTATGGTTACACGATCTTCCAGGTAAAAAAAATATATATATTGCTCAGTGGTTGCAGTTGTATTGGAGCTGGTTGGTAAGGTGTTGGATACAATAGTATTGCTTTTGAATGTGCAATCAAAATAATATCAAGAGGAAGACGAAGAAACTGTAATCATAATTGCTGGAATCTATGGATGTGTGGATTCTACAGAATTCTTTTGGCACAAACAAATGTGCCCCACGCAGGTAATTTGAAAGATAATGTGTTTTGGTCTGTTTATTTTGTGAGAGCCTGCCATTTCCTCCTCAGGTCATTCTTCTTGCATTAATTCATCCTGTGGTGAGCATGCTCAGTGTGGTTTCCGTTATGGCAGCTGTGAGTGTAACCCTCCATTCTCTGTTCCTGATGGCTTCCTGCCCAGTGGAGACTCTTATGGATGTACAGGTTTGGGCTGAAACAGGCAGAAACCTTAAAATATGGTTGTTGTAAAAAAAATAAATAAATAAATAAAAACTAAGGTTACAGTGAAAGTGTTGGTTACCCTTTGTAATAGGGGTAAATTAAATGTATGTCTTGAAATTAGTGGATTTTATCCCTATCTCACGGAGAACATTATAGTCAGTGATATTGCATCATGGCAGTGTCTTCTGACTGGAGTTTATGCACAGTAATTATGCCACACCTTCCCACGAGCATGGGCCAAAAAAAAAACAAAAAAAAAAAATTTTGGCCCATTTATTGTTTTTTTTGTGTTTAGTGTGTGGTTTTTTAGCATTACTCAGTTTGCCGTCATGCCTAGTGGAACTATTAAATAGGAATCTCTAATCTGTGCAAATTAACATACTTCTGTGTTTCAGATTTCTCTTTCACCCAAAGCCAGCAATGCCAGGTGTGTAGAAAGAAAAGGAAGCAGCATAGAAAATGACAACTTATAGCTCATAGACACTCATTGTTCCACAATTAAACATTTCTTTTTTTTTATTAAAAATAATAATACAAACTTTGTCCCAGGATAATTTCACAGAGGGTTGTTTAGATGATCTCCTGAAACAGATCCAGAACACTACGGCTCAAGTGATACCAGCAACTGTGAGGAAAAATGTGTTCACTGATCTATTTTATTGTGTGTAATGTACATGTTTGCATGTTAAAATCTCACTCACTTTTGCCTTGTGCTTGGTTAGGTCATCACCTATACCTTGGAAAAACTGATGAATTCATCAAAGATTTTTGAACAGGCATCTGACCAAATTAAACTGGTAAACACTTTACTTAATGCCACTGAGAAACTAGTGTCTGCACTGGTGAGGAAAACAAATACCTCCTATCATGACAACATCTCTCTTCCGTCTCTAGGTAATTGGGCGCATTGCCATGAAAAGCGCTGTCACATTTGACCACATTTCTAGATTTTACGTTTTTTTAAAGGCAGTAACATCATGAGTAAATGTCTCTATTGTGCACATTTAAATGTAAACCTCATGGCCAACCTGACTATACACATACATTTAGAGGTCTCAGCAAGCACACACACATCACTTTTTAAAATGTTAACAGACAAATCCATCTTAATTTTCATTTATATCCATCAGAGGCTGAAATATATGTTGTTGGGCCAAATGCCTCCCTGAGCAAAATTCCACTTCTCAACACAACCAGGGCTTCCTTGGATATTGATCTCATCGAGATTTCAAAAAACAACAAGGGTATTGTAGTGACCTACACATGTTTTCAGTTTATTCTTCTTTTGCAGCGTAGGCTTATTGTCTTTTTTGCCCCATACAAGTTTTTTAGCTCTCCCAACATGAAATACCCATTTAAGCATACGTGTAGCAGATAAAATAATCAGGAATAATGCACTGCTTATTTTATTATTTCATTTTATTTCTGTGTTGGTTTATTTTATTGATACAAAAATTGTTGTTGTGACATACTTTAGGAATAGATGCAGTGATTTTCATCAGCTACACCAACTTGAAACCAGACTACTTCAACTTAACAAACAAACAGAATACAAGCATGATATCTGCAGTGGTGACGGTCAAACTGCTCAGTGCCGGTGGCCAAACAACGACTAACTCAATAGATTCCAGCCAAACAGCCAGCTCAGTTAACAACAAAACTGGCCAACCAGCATTCAACTCTGTCAACTTTTCTGCTGTCTTTGATCACATTGAAGTAAGTTTCAAAAGTTAGATCTCTTAAATATTCTGTATAGTAGCTTGTTAATGTGTTCTTTCCTGTTCCTTTGTTAAGTACAAAAGCTAAATCTAAATCTAGACTGCATTATCAGAAAATGTTTGTTGTGACTGCATGGTTGCTAAAAAAAGTGTTTGGAAACAAACATTTGTTTTCAAGGCCAAAATAAGGTCCACAAGAAATTTGCTCACAGCAGGGTATCAAACCAACACCCTCTCTGGTTCTCTTCTCTCAACGCTTGCATTTTACACACAGGAGGGTGTTAACTTGCTGTCTGTTATCTATTACCTGATTCATGTTATCTATTACCTGTTATCTATTATTTTGATTCATGATGGCTTAAAACACATAGTGTCACGTCTCTCTCCCTTCACACACCAAGAACAGGCGCATACGCAGACTTCCATTTTTGCTTCTTTATTGAAACTCAAAAGCAAAACAGGCTCGAGGGCCTGAAACAGAATACTAGCTTTCTTTTAACCCAAAGGAGATGAGAGACACACAAAACTGGGTGCCTGGGTGACAGTGGACCGACACTAAGGTCCACCACACACAAACTTAAACACATAAAACCAAAACCCCATAAACCAATCACAACATAAAGCTTCTTTTCCTGAGCACGCTGGCAGCTGTAACCTATAATCCACAAACTCAAACCCAGGAGTGCTCAGGATAACATAATAAAAGTCCCCAAACAAAAACCAAAACCCAAACTGAGGAATGGCCTCTAGTGGCCGCTAACGGGACGTTACACATAGCCACATTCACGGGCTGATTATCTTTAATTAAACCACCACAAATAGTGACACACGTCTTTTTTTATAACTGATCTGAGCTTTACTATCTTGTTTACCATTCTGCTGTGTCTTTAGGTTTGCAACATGGATTTGTTGCTCCACATTTTGTCGTCTTCTGGCTGCCATTGCTATGACATCACAATACTCATTCCGAGACTCTCTCTCCACTACACATTTTCAGGATATTTACCCCTTCACTTTCTCTGACATGACCACAAAAATTAAATTAAACATTCAGTACTCAGCCCTGATCAACTGATCAAAAATCCTTATAAAAACCATACATTGGATATTAAAGCATATTAGCATTGGAATTTTGACAAATTTCAAAATTGACACCATATTCCAGCTGTATATATGATATATATAATAAAACTTAAGAAGAACAGTAGTGTAGCAAATCAAGCCAATGCCACATTTCACCAGTCCGATATCGTGGTTTTTAATGTAAATAAAAAGTGGTTTTCTGACAGACCTTCCTTCTGCATAGTACATTTAATTACTGTTGTTTTCATTGCATTTTGACATTTTCCTCTTGTCCCTGAGCATGTTTACATGCAATTAATAATCCATTCAATATATCTGCTCAACTCGTCAGTATACTTGCCAAAGCACAGCACATGAAAACATATTCTAACTTCTTGCCAGTTTTTAATGAACATTCAGTTCTTTAACTAGCAAGTGTTTATTTCAGTAAGTTGATTACATGAACACTTGAAAAACATAGATAACTACTGTACTGTTAGTGTGCATGTGGGCACACTGTTGGCTTTTGTCTCAGTGGTCTATTTTTTCAAAATATTTGGCACCTAGCCTGAGCTCACTGTAGACCGTGGCTATCCTTGGCTTGACATGCATTTACCTCCACCAGTGGTATTTTCTCCTGTGTTGGAAAAAGAAAGCTATTGCCACTACTATTCACTGTCTTTCATCTTCTAACATTCTAACACATTTCATCTTCCACATTTAACACTCACTGGACAGTCCGTCTACCATTTACTTCAAGATCCAAGATTCTTTATTTGTCTTTATGGTCTTGGTGGGAGCATTTCACAGTCTTGCCATTTCTTCACTTATCCGCTGCTTCTTAATACTGATCTGTGAAATATGTCTAAATGAACCATGTCCTGTCTTTGCACAGGTGAAAGGACATACTGTAATCTGTGTGAACTGGAAAGAGACTAAATGGGTGGAAGGCAATTGTAAAGTTATCCAAATCAACAGCAAACAGACTAAGTGCTTCTGTGTTCACCCAGGAACTTTTGCTCTCATTATGCAAATCAGTGATTCATCAGAGGTAAGAGACAACACGAGACTAATCCAGGCTGAAATCATCTAACTTGTTCGTCCAAACTGCTAAACTGCTGCACTGTCTTGTGAGAAACAAGGGTCTCGGGGCACTGGGCTGCTAAGTGATAATGCTGGTAAAAGTTCTGGCAGTTTTCTTAGGGTCTTCATGGCTGCACTGGTGTGTCTGATGACCCAGTTGTAAATTGTTGGGAGGGGCAGGGCAGGACAGTTAGCCTGTTTTTGTCCTCAGATACACCAAACACACACTAAAACCACTAATCCAGAGACTGCCTGTTGTTTCCCAGACCAGCCCTGTCTTGGAGCTGCTGAACACGGTGGCCGTAGCAGTGGGGCTGGTGTTCCTGAGCTTGGCCCTCTTGACCTTTGCCCTTTGTCATAAGAAGTCGAGCGTGATCAACACCGCCCTGATCAACCTGTGCATAAGTCTGCTGCTGTCCCACCTCCTCTTTCTGCTCACACAGAAACTCCTGATTTACATACAGCCTGAGGAGGTGAGGAGACACTCCACTGCCAGGTGACAACACTGACTCGCTCACTCGTTCATTCTCATTCTCTCTCTCTCTCTCTCTCTCTCTCTGTCTCTCCCTCCTTCTCTCTCTCTCTCTCTGTCTCTCTTTCTCTCTCTCTCTCTCTCTCTCTCTCTCTCTCTACCTCTCTCTCTCTCCATCTCTCTGTCTCTCTCTCTCTCTCTCCCTCT
>JBBPCX010069613.1:0-11228 GCA_037974365.1 Hydrocynus forskahlii | reverse complement strand
TTTTATTTGGAAATTAGGAGAAATATTGTCAGCAGTTCTTAAAAACTAAGGCAAAGCTGTTCAGTTCAATACTTGCAGCTATAAAAGAGAAAACCTGATAAGCCGAGCACTTTTGCAGTGGCCTCTTTATTTTTTTCCATAGCTGGATATAAACGGACTGGCTTCGTTTTGAGCGATGATGTACTGTGTGTGTTCTCTTCTGCAGAATGCCAGAGATGTGGTGTCCATTCTTCTGTCCCACAAGGCGAGCACCGGCCATCTGTGGAGCGGCCATTCTCCCCTCTCCCTGGCCATCGCCAGCGGCAACAGCCTTGTGAGTGATCTTGGATGGATTTTTCTGTGTGGCCCAATGAAACAGTCCAGCTGAACTGACCCTATAAGTCCAGGGGCGTGCCTAGAATTTTTTTCTTGAGGGGGCCAGGCAGGGGCACAGACTGTAGAAGAGTGGCACACTAAAATATTTTGTTCAAAAATGTGCAAGATTGAGGCTGCTAACTGTAACGTTTGTTACACTGGTTTAGGGTGCAGGCTAATTTTTCCTAGTCTCGCAATTAGCATGCTTAGCTTAGCGTAGCTGAACTCTATAAATTAGCGGCGCTATGCTAACGCTATACAACCTCAAGTCAACATTAGCGAGTCATTAAACACTAAATATTGCAAACAACTGTTTACTTACCCCTTTTTCGTCTTTATGCTATGTGCAGTAGTCCAGCAGGCTTTGAAACAGAGGAGGCCGGAGCTCGGCCCTACTGTTCGAAGCGCTACTCTAAGTGAACAAAGTGATTGACAGGTGATTGACAGCTCTGCTGTCCCGCCTCTGTATAAGTCCACATAATTCAGTAAGTTTATTTCTCAGGTAAAATCAAGCCTTTACATCCACAGCAAAGTAAAGTGATTATTCAGTTGTACGTGAACACACCACAGCACGAAATTCTTCCTCTGCATTTAACCCGTTCACACAAATGAAGCAGCAGGCAGCCAGGAACACAGCGCCCGGGGACAGTACCTTACTCAAGGGAACCTCAGGGGTGCCACTAGCAATTATGGGGTTCAAACCCACAACATTCTGATCACAGGCCGAACGCCCTAACCACTAGGCCACCAGCTGCCCCCAAAGTGCCATGCAAAAGTCTTACACAGTTTAAAAGTTAACATTAGAATGCATACAGATAATATTAATACAGTGAATAGTGATTTTGTGTGTCTGAAGTGATTTAGGTGTGATCATTCCCAGACCTCCTCATGGAGGCCCTGTATTACAGTACTGTTCTCATGAAATAGCTCAAATACCTGAATCGGCTCGACTGATACTTTATTAGATTAAATCAGTAGCTGCTGATTGAGTTTCACAAATCCATGCATCGGATTACGATTCATTTTTAAAAATGGTCATCACGAAATCTCACATTTGATGTGGTTTGATTATTTTTGCTGGATAATATTTTCTGAATATGAGAAAAATACACAGTACACTATTCCTTTGACTAGTCAGTTAAATGAATAGAGGTGTCGCCTCATGTAAGGTCTAGCCCTGGACTGAAGTCGGGCACTGACACTACCAGAGAATCCTCTCCGGACAGCCACCCCAGAGTTTCGCGCAGACCCATTACAAGGAGATCAGGACCACCTGCGTACTAGGCCTAAAGGACTATATATGGACTTAAGAGACGTTCTCTCAGTGCAAAGTATACTAAGCCCTGCCTAGTTACCCTGGTTTTCTTGTTTGTATTGCTTTCTTGTGTTTCTCTGACCCTTTTCTGAATTTTTGGATTACTCTTTTACCTTGTGTACTTATCTCTGACTGCTTCTTATTGGATTTACTGGTTTTGGACTTTTCTTGCTGTGTTTTTGGACTTTGCCTCTTGTATTTATGAACTGTAACTTGGATTAAATCTACTCAGTGTACTCTACATTTGTTGAGAGGATCATTACATCTCACAACAAGAAGGTTCTGGGTTCGATTCTGAGCTGGGATAGGCTCTAATACTCTCCATGACCCTGGTTAGGATAAGTGGCTCAGATAATGGACTAAATTAGTTATTCAGCCCTGGCGCTCGGGAGGCTGTGTGTTCGGGTGGCGTCAAAAAAAACATTGCATGCAGCGTCTTCTTGCCGTCAATTTCTGCCGAAATCCTCTTCTGCCTAAGGCGCCGTATCAGGAGGATTTTTAAAACGATAATGTTGATTGTAAGTTTTAACAAAGAATAAAACTTTTTCAATGTGGAACTACAATGTTTTCAATGTAGAACTACAAATCAAGATGTCCAACATGTAAACAGTCTGGAGAGAATAATTACTGCCCCCACAGGTGAATACACAAAACTACACATTGGGCTGCAGGCTGGGTTAAACAGTGTCAGACGAACACCAGTGTAGCGCCTCACTGAAGTCAATCAAACACAGATACAAAACGCAACAAAAACACCTATGGCGTTCAGAGCGCGTTCATTTATCCAAGATTCAAACGTCCATGTGGACGAGGCCTAAGCAGTTACTCATTTACATCTGTGTTCACCAGTCACTCACTGCTGTGCCTGCGGCTGTTTTGGTTTGACCCCGTGTAACAGGCTGTGGACGAGCTTCTGGCTGGCGGAGCTGACCCCAATCTGCCTCTCTCTCACCATGTGGGCAGCGCTCTGTGCGCCGCTGCCAGCATCAACTACGACTCCAGTCTTGACCCGCACAGCAGAGTCAAACTGGTAATCCTTCACTTCTGTTAGATTAACATTCTGCATATGAACATGCATCCATGACCATAAGAATATATTTACACACTTCCAATATTAGTTCACACGGGGTTTCTGTGGAGATCTTTTTGTATTGTAAAATAAAAAACAAAAAAGCATATTAAGCATCAAAATGTCAAACGTGTTCCAAATCCAAACTATAATAATTAAATGAAACTTAATTTTTTGGATTAAATATTTTCACTTATGTATTAAAATTTTTTGTTCACAAATATGGCAATAGGTTATTTTGTTTCTGGTCCATGTTATTGGTTTTGTTTTTTTTACACAAAATTTACTCTTCTTTTGAAATCAGGTTGAGAAGCTGATAAAGGCCGGCGCCAACATCCTGATGCCCATCATGGTTGGTGAGGGCCACAAGTGTGCGGTAGGAACGGCGGTGGATTACGCATTTCATTTGTTTTATAAGGTACAGCACTCACCTTCTCACCTACTGAACCTGATTCAGAAGTACTTCAGAAATCTGTGAACCTTATTAACCGTAATCTACTTCTGCGGCTAAAGCATCGGAAGCAGTTCATAGCTAATTATAGCACTTTTTCATTCCTGCATTATGATAAATAATGGATTGTAAACAAAGTCATTTAGAGTGGGTTTGCTATAAGAATGATTTGCTGTAAAGAAACTTCCCAACACAGTGGTGGTGAAAGGGGACCAAGAGTCACAATATCTACATTACAAATTTGATTTACTATTCAAACCCACTATTGAACCTGAGTGTTTATATGTAATGTTGATGATGGCATTACACATTTCTTTGCTTTACAATGCCCTGAATGGATTTTAAAATTTTTAGAAGTCGTAGTCTTCATGTATATGTATATGTATGTATATGTATAAATATAAATATATAATGTGAATGCTGGGCATCGACTAATTTTAATCGCATTGTTATATGCAGTATTAAATAATTAATTCAAAACTAGTGTATTGCGCATTTTTATTTTAAAAGTACTGCTATATGAACAAAAGTGCAATAACATTTGGTTTAAACACTTTAATCAAATAAGGAGCTTTTCAACAGCAGTGTTCCCTTTAACACAGTTAGACAGTTATAGTTCAAATATTTCTGTAAATCTCAATTTAAACATTAATGTACTTAAATCCAATATAAAACCAAAGCTATTTACCCCTGCAGGGCATTCACGTTTTATCTAGTTTATTATAGAAAAACAAGTTGCCCTCAGAGTCCAGAGTATTGTAGCAGCTGTAAAGGGGACCAACTCCATATGAAAGTCTCTGTATCTGAATGCAGTACCATTAAAGTCCCTGTTGGTGTAATGGTCAGACGTCCCATTACTTTTGTCCATATAGCGTATATTGACTTGTGGGCATTTGTATTGTCCATCATAAGAATTTACAAGTTTTTAGACATGAGTTCCTTCTGAAATCAAGAATATTATGGGGAATCTGTCCTCTCTTTGCTCCTGTACTCATCTGGGAAGACTTTACACTATGTAAGTAAGTAAGTAATCTTTATTTATATAGCACCTTTCACAGGCAAAAGCCACAAGGTGCTTCACAACATAGTAAAATAAGTAATAAAA
Organism: Hydrocynus forskahlii; assembly: GCA_037974365.1. Lineage (NCBI taxonomy): Eukaryota > Metazoa > Chordata > Actinopteri > Characiformes > Alestidae > Hydrocynus > Hydrocynus forskahlii. Next base: position 6,934 of record JBBPCX010069613.1, on the reverse strand, counting down.
GACATAGAAACAGAGAATAATACATAACATAAAAGGCCAAGACCACACAGAAACCATAACTGCCCATAAAGAACGATTTGAATGCCTGAACAAATAAGTGAGTCTTTAGTTCGCTCTTGAAGTTGTCGACAGATTCCATTAAGCGCAAAGAGGAGGGAAGATCATTCCAAAGTCTAGGAGCTACAGCCTGGAAGGATCGGTCACCTCTAGTGCGAAAATAAGTGCGAGGAACTTTCAGCAAATTTTGATCCACACACCTCAAAGCACGCGCAGGGGTGTAGGGGTGGATCAACTTGTAATATAAGACGGAGCCTGTCCATGTAGGGCTCTAAAAACCAGAAGCAGAATCTTAAACTTATATCTAAAAGACACAGGCAGCCAATGAAGTTGTTTTAAAACAGGGGATATGTGAGTCCTCCTATTAGTGTGAATCAAGATTCTCGCTGCAGAGTTCTGCACTAATTGCAGACAAAGGCGCTCCTTTTTGTTCAGACGTGAAAACAAACTATTACAATAGTCTAAACGTGAAGATACAAAAGCATGAATGAGGAGCTCCAAATCATCTCGTGAAACCATTGATCTAAGTTTGGAAATGTTCCTAAGCTGAAAGAAACAGTTTCTCGTTAGCTGCTTACAATGCTGCACAAATGAAATTCCACTGTCAAATATAACTCCCAGATTTCTAAGGCTGGACTTCACAGACAGGCCTAAATCACCCAGGTACTGTTTAATCCCTGGGATTGAATCAACAGGGGCAATAACCAGAGTTTTTAACTGCATGGAGTTTTCGCTTAGCCATTTCTTTATTTCCACTAAACAATGGAGCAAAGAATCTAACAAGGAGAGGTTAACCATTTTGGTAACACACGGGCCTATTGACTCAAACACTTTTCCGAAGAGCCTACAAGGAAGAACATCGGATAAACAATAGGAGGGCTTCATCTTAGTCACCAGCAGCGAGATGTCAGCAAGCGTCACAGTCCTGAATGAGGACCACATGCTGGGGACAGGCTCATAGACAGCAGGGGTACCCCCTGGAAGAGGCAGAATTTTATCTTTAATCAACTTGATTTTGTTAGTAAAAAAAAACTCAAAAAGGATTTACTATCGGCTTCACAGAAAACAAGGGTAACTGGGGCAGCAGGACATACAAGAGAATCTACTGTGTCAAATAACACTGGTTGGAACATTTGATCGTGTTCAGTAGGTACTGATGTTGGATGAATAGTTCTGTAACATGGGGGGTATGGGGGGGGGGCAGAACCATTATAGCAGCTGTAAAGGGGACCAACTCCATATTAAAGTCTGTGTATCCGAATGCAGTGTCATTAAAGTCCCTGATGGTGTCCCAATACTTTTGTTCACATAATGGACAAAAGTAATGGGACACCAGACCCCTGCGAAAATCAGCTGAGACTCACCCATGAGCACAAAAACGCAAAGAACTTTCAAAATAAAATGATTTTTTTTTAAATATTTTGGCGATCACGCGTTAACATGCCCAGCCCTAATGTATATATTAGTAAACCTATAGTCAAAGCTGTAATTAAAACTGATTCTTCTGTTCTTATTTTGTTAGAAATGTTTGGACAGAAGTAGTCGTGGCCTATAAAGAAGTCTAATGGTCTCAGCCCTGGTCCAGGTGGCCTCCAGCTTTGCACACTGAGGTCTTTTCACTGCTCCACCACACCTGATCCACTAATCAGCTCGTTAACACACCTGATCCACTAATCAGCTCGTTAACAAGCCCATTCTGTGCTGAAGTGGTTTCTTAAAGGAAAGAAAGAACCAAGGCTGGGAAATACTGGAATATTTTCAACTTCTCAGTCTTATTCCTGGAGCACTGCTGCCCTCCAGACTGTGGGGTTTCTTCTCTAACATGGTTTCCTAATCCTGGTCCTGGATGCCACTGCCCTACTCATTTAAGTGCTTTCTCATATTTAAGAAACAAACTTAAACACAGCAAGGGCGTGTTGAGGAGCTGAATAGTTGGATCAGGTGTGATCAAGTGACTTGAAAACACTTCTACAAAACCCATTTCCCCTCAGTCGCTCGTGAACTAGTTCTGGGTTGGAAGCAGGTCTGCTGGAACACCAGGTGCTCATCAACCCTCCTGGAGATCCACGTTCTAGCACACAAATGAATCTGATCCAGCCAGTCAGGGTCTTCAGAAGAACATAATGAGCTGGAACAGGTGCATCAGGTGCTCCACTGGAACGCTGAGCTCCCAAGACTGCTGTAAACAGATCAAGGTTCAGGGTTACTTTGTCATCAGCAGGTCTGATTTATTCACAGATCCTTCATGGAGGTTCTTCAAACTTTACTGATGCATCTTGTTCACAGAAGTGGTTCTCCAATGAACATTTGACTGAAAGGTTCTTTGGGAAGCCAGAAAAGTTCTGTGGCTTCAAGCTAAGATCACTTTCTGAGAGTTTGTACAATATGAAATTAATTGGTAAAACGGCAAATGTTCTATTCTTATATGTGCTGATTTCAGCCTGGTCTGAAATGAATAAAATATGTTCCACGAAAAGATCAGTGGTGCTTCACCATAAGTTCTACACTCATGAAACTGGAACAGTGTGTGTGTGTATTTGGGAGATTTTGTGGCAAATCAACATTACTTTTGATTCAAACACATGATGCTGTCAGAGAAACAGGTTTACGATACAAATGGGAGTCATCAGAACCTCACTGATGATTCACCAACTGAAACCAAGCTGCTGCAGAAAACGTTCTAATGAAAGTCACACTTTACCTCATCCACCACTGATCTTATCCAGAGCTCATAAAGTCATTGTGCTGTTCAGTCTGTCCAAGTTCCGTCAACAAGAAGCCAAAGGACCAGCCAGAGCACCAAACTGCAAAGAAGCAGCTCTTATAAACCTGATAACTACAGATGGTTCAAATCAACAGTCCATTAGCAAAAAAAGATTCTGATTATGATTGAGTCACTCACTGATATTGTTCCTTTTACTACGGTTTAAACCAGGATTACTTAAGAACAACAAATGAGTACCCCCCAGGTATTGGTGTTTGTAGAGACCCCTGCCCAGGATTTGAACCCATGACCTCCCAATCTTGGAGGCATCACTCTTACCACTGAGCCACAGGATCCCATAGCGACCATGCCTTTTTTTTTGGAAATTTGACTTTCAGATGAGGTCTGCTGTTTAAGACATATAGCTAAAGGCTCTGATTAGAACCTTCAACCTCTCGGTCTTGGCAGCATCACTCTTACCGCTGAGCCACTGGATCCCACAGCTAGCATGCCTTTTTTGGAAATTTGACTTTCAGATGAGGGCTGATGTTCAAGAAATAAAGCTAAAGGCTCTGATTAGAACCCAATCTCCTGATTTTGGAGGCAGTGCTCTTACCACTGAGCCACAGGAGCTCACGTCTAGTACACTTTTTTTTTTTGGAAATTTGACTTTCAGATTAAATGTGACATACAAGACATAAAAGACAGATTAGATCCCACAACCTTCTGTTCTTAAGACCACTTCAACCTAACCAACTTTGACATTTTACTTTCAGACGAATGTGACGTGCAAGATGTAAATAAAGTAGAGAACTCCGATTTGATCTCACAACCGTTTAGACCTGAGTCTACAGTTTAAACTACTGTACTATAGAGCCAGACTGGATGCTTTACTTATTTTTCGACATTTGACTTTCAGATGAAGTGTGACAAACAAGACATTATAAGTAAGACACTGATTAGATCCTACAAGCTAAAGCCAGTGAGCTACTGGGCTTGACAAGTCATCTAATTTGTTTAAGATATTTGACTTTCAGATGAAGTGTCATATGCAAGACATAAAGTTAAAGACTCACGTTTGATCCCACAACCTTCTGTTTTTGAGCCCATAGCTTAAACCATGAGCTATAGAGCCAGGCTGGAGGCTCAAGTAATTTTTTGTATATTTAACTTTCAGATGAAGTGTGACATGCAAGACTTAACACTAGAGACTTGGGTTTGATCCCAAGACCTCATGTTTCTGAAGTCACAGCTTAACCAAGTGAACTACATGGCTTGACAAGCAGTGATGCTTTTTTTTTCTAAATGTATCTTTCAGATTCCTAAATCATCTCAGCCTGAAAACGGAGTTTGAAATGAACAAATATAAAGATGTAATTGAAGTGAGCCAATGGCCCAATGAGAACCTTCCCTTAAGGCAGGAAGACTGCAAGCCCATGACCTTCTGACTCTCATAAACAGTCTATGGTTCCAACTAAGCCCAAATCCAGGGGTTCCAAACCTCTGAGTACCTGGAGGACCACACTTCTGCAGACGTCAGCATTTTCTCTCCTTTAACCGTCTGAGTTCAGCTCACAAAGGCTTTACCGACTCACTGATGAGTTTAATCAGGTGGTTAATGAGGTTCAAATTTACATGGACAAATTAATATTACTGATAAAATCCATAAATCCATTACATCTCAGTTAAAAGAGTCTTTGAAATATTGTATCAGTGATGTGTAGCTGTGATGTTTAGTTTGCTGACATTAAATAAAGTATTCAGAACACTGTTAGTTTAATATGAGCGACTGAAATTTAAGTTCAGCCGATGATGCTGAAATGAATTTACTGGATGTTACTTGGTGCTGCGATGGTCGATTTCCACCACCTTTCTTTATTTTCCACACAAACCTGCAGATGAGGTTCTACAGATAACACTCTTATAGCTTGAACATTGCTGAAAAATCATCAGAGTCATTTAAATGAGTGGAAAAATCTCTGCTTTTTGCCAATTTTCATTTTAAAAGTTATTCTAATTAGTTTAAATTCAGTAGCACTAGATCTTGACTGCAGCTCCCTGGAATGATCTGCGTAACCGAGAGGCCACAAGGGTGAAAAATATTCATCGGTTATAAACTAAGACAATCGGAAAAATATTCATCAGTTGTGAATTGAGACAGTAAGGAAAATATTCATCAGTGATGAACTGAGACAGTAAGAAAAATATTCATCAGTGATGAAAGACCAGCCTAGGGGCCACTTTCTGTGCTTCAAAAAGTCCAATATACATAAATTGGACCTAGTTTTAATATCTGGACCTGGCTTTAATACACACATAAAGGAAAGTATAGTGGCCCCTTATAGTCATGCCTGAACATGCCACAGCACACAATGTGAACTATGTGAACTCCTTTCTCTGCATTTAACCCACTTAACCCATTTAACTCATTCACACAGTGAAGCAGGGGGCTGCCACCAACGAGAGGCGCCGGGGAGCTGTGTGTGTGGACGGTACCTTGCTAAAGGGAACCTCAGCAGTCTTGAGATGTGGACCCCCATGCTTCTGACACATATGCCTATGTTTATAATCTTTTTCAGCAGACTAGTCTTCACTCCTCACAGCAGAGATCCTTGGGTGTCTGTGACCCTGTCATTGGTCCGCTTTTAGTAGGAACTGACCACTGACCAGGAACCCCCCACAGGACCTGCTGCTCTGGAGATGTTCTGACCCATGCCCCTGCAGGGCATTCACGTTTTATCTAGTTTGTTGTAGAAAAACAAGTTCCCCTGAGAGTCCAGAGCATTATAGCAGCTGCACAGGGGACCAACTCCATATGAAAATCTATGTATCTGAATGCCGTGTCATTAAAGTCTCTGTTGGTGTAATGGTCAGGCCTGCCAGTACTTTTTTCAACATAATATGGACGTCTGACCCTCGTGAAAACTTTCAATACGAAAGGATTAAAAAAGAAATACCTGTGTTAATGTGCAATAAAATAACTGATGACCTTTTTATATTTTCTATTAACCAGTTGTCATGTTCTCTTCAGGACTGCAGTATTGCCCAAACCCCATACCACGCCCTAAACCAGCATGAGAGGGAGGCCTACAAGGCCCGGCACCAGCTGCTCAGAACCATGGGGGTCCTGCTGAGGCAAGCAGTTATCAGCTTGGAGAAACAGCGCCTGGAACAGGAGCAGAGCCAGGGCATTCACAGTGAGACCAACAAGAGTCACTAGTAGATTTACAACTGCAGCTCCTTTACGACTAATAAGAGCATAAGTGTATGTGTGTGTGTGTGTGTGTGTGTGTGTCTTGGTTGTAGGTGTTGGTCCTGCAGAGAAGTTTGTGTTTACTGGAGCCGGAGCAACTCTTCCTGGAACCAGAGCAAGAACTTGCACTGCTGGAGAGGCATATGGAACCTCCCCAAACCAGCTTCCGGATCAACAGAGGTACATCTAACACGCGGGCTGAAAACAAAGCAAAGTGTGTGTGTAATGAAGATAAATTACACAGCTACAGCTCTGTTATTCTCTTTCTTCCAGACCTGAGAGTAAAGACAAGGCTAAGCCTTTGATTGTGAGGTGAGACTATTTTTGATTCTTTAAACTGAAAGGGCCTCATTAGCAGTGGCTGTAGTCGTGTCTCCAGCATGATGTCATAGGACTATATCTAAGTGCCTGGGGGAGTTTAACAATACAGCAAGGCATGTTGCATCATTCAGCACAAGCTTTCCAATTCAATACCTATCAAAACAGTGCGTTCCACAGACTGGGGCATGTAAGAACTGAGGTTGACGAAGAACTAACATCAGAAGAATGGCAGCCTCACCAAAATTAACCACCAACCAGCAAGCTCGGCCAGATGTGGTGGCTGAGAGGGTTTAGCAGTAGCAGAGCACCGTTTGAGTTGATGTAATGGTTTTAAAGTTTAATAGCACCAACAACAGCCAATCAGTGAGTCAGCTCGTCAACCAATCAGCACTCAGTAGCCAGAATTAAACCTATGAAATGTAGAAAAACAGAAATATGTTGAAATGTTTTTGAAGTACTTTTTCTGCTATCCAGAACTTTTTGCATGAAAAAGTAGGTTTTTTTTTTACATTTTTTTTACATTTTTTGCCAATGTGCCCCTTTTGAATCATTCAATGAGAACATGCTTATGGGCGCCCTAGTGGTTTTATTTATATATA
>JBBPCX010069612.1:0-11230 GCA_037974365.1 Hydrocynus forskahlii | reverse complement strand
GGGGGGGGGTATAATTTATATTACACAGGAACCCATTAGACACAGGTTCTTAATATATCACTAAAAGTATTTAAATTAAATGCCTACACATGTCCGATATTAACTCACTGACGACTGTAACAGCTGGTTCACTGAGATGATTAAACACAAGCCTATCAACTCTATAAAGATAACCAAAGTGTACATCATCACTTTTTCAAGCTGTTTGAATAATATATAATGAACATATTAATGAACACCTGGATCTTCAACCCCCTCATAATTATGAAATAGCTCTGATAGATCGGCTCAGTCATCAAAAGCAGATGAGTTGGCCTGACAAGCTCTCTATTACCTCACTCTCAGATTCGTTATCGATTTGCAATTTAACCATTTCATTACAATCGCTGTGGCTGCTATATCTAGATGATACTGCATGATGTACGTTTGGGGGCAGCCAATTACACACTGACGTTTTGATGCCTCAGTCACAAAGACATATTCCTCCTTGACATCAAAGGCTTTTGTAAGGTCCATTTATTAACTGGGGTCATGTGTATACGTATTACTGATCGTGTGTTTTATGATATTATGGTCATTCCAATGTGAGTCATTTTAAACAAGCACACATTCCGCATCAACTGCCCTTGTGTGTGGTTTGCAGAACACCGTGTGGCAATCAGTGGTTGAAGTGGAATGTGTAGTTTTAGAACAAAAGCTCTAGAAAAAAATGTCAATTTTTGATGCTCATGACAAGCCACAGTCTGAAATGAACTTGACATAAAACAAAAACAGTCTGCTTTTAACACTGCATGCAAATTTCACAATGAATAGGCCAGTAAAAATGATTTAACGTTACTATATTGTTTTTCATTGCCATATTGGAGAGACAAGGTTTTATTGTGTCAAGTCAAGGACACCAGCACAACACCTGTCATTTCCAGTGAAACAAAGCAAAAACAATATAAAAACAATATAATTTTAAGATTTTACTAATAAATAATCTGCTTTAGAAATACGATTCCACCAGCCACTCTATGGGAGGGAGATTATTTTCTGTAATTTTTGTAATAATTATTTCAATTATATGTAACATTCTTCCCAGTTTTGCCCACGGCGTCATGGTGCTTTTATTTTGACACTTCTGAGATCCACCCTTCCTTTATCCTTTTGGTTTGTCCCATGACTCTCATTAAATTCACCTAGACCTAGCTCTCTCCTACCCCTTCATTCCTTCCCCTTTATCGTTGTTAATGTCATTGTTGTGTTTGACTGTTTATGCTTCCTTTATTGTTTTGGTTTTCTGTTATGCTTGGCTCGTGCTCCCCTGTGTGCTGGTAGTCTCTCAGCTGTAGAAGTCTGTTGCTTCTTGGGTCTAGTGTTTCTGGTTTATCCCAGCCTTGCTACTCAGGACCGTTCTGCTTGTGGCTGCCTGCTTGTCCGTGAGTGTTCACTGTGTGCAGGCCTCTCTTGTCAGGCGCAGTAGGCCTGTCCTTAATCCTTAGAAAACGAGAGCAGCCAAGTGGAGAGCACCCCCTCCGTCTGTAGGCTTTCCCCACTCACTTGTGGGCGGACACTTTCCTGAAAGTTCTTCTGGATTCAAAGATCTTCTGTTAAGGTGAGTCTGGTAAAACATCTCGCTGGGCACAGCGTGTGAATTTGGGGCCTCCTCGTTAAATGGGTAGTGGGCCCCTCTGTTGAGATGTTGGCCTATGGGCCTCAGGTGTGTGTGACTGGCCTCCATCCGGCCTCATCATGCCTTGCTTGCTGCTACACGTGGCTGCTGGACCTTCTTGTTAGTGTGAGGCCTTCTCAACGACCCTGCCCATCAGCGAGCTAACGCTCCCCTGGCTGGCAGGTGTGTGTAGAGCCATTTGTCAGAGGGGTGTTCGGCTGGCCCCTGGTCCTGGGACAGCCTCTCCGGCATGGACACTCTCTGAATGCCTGTTAAAAATGTGTTCATGTCTGTATGTGTTCCCTGTAAGGGCTGTAGCCCATCTGATCTACCCTGTTTGATGCTGATCTGTATTTGAACTTTGTCTATGTGTCTGTGCAGGTTGTTGCCCCCACTCCTGTTGTTCTTTTCTTGCATGAGCCAGAGATTCATATCCTTTCTGCTGCCTGTTTTCCCTGTTTAGTCCCCAATAAACCCAGCTCCTGCACAAGTGACATTATGTCAACTTCTTTTTTATTTATTTTCATTTGAATAATTCTGCCACTTTATTTTTAGCTTTGTGGAATCCTTGATCACACTTTTATACTAGATATTTCTACCAGCTATGAATCACAAGTAGTGTTGCTTTCGTCAACGAAACTGATGAGTAAATATCGTCGTCAACGAACATTTATCACGTGACAAAAATGAGATGAGACGTAACGTAAATGCTGGTCATGTGACGATAACAAAACGAAATATATAATGTAATATTGTTTGATGCATAGACTAGACTAAAACTAAAATTGAGACAGGCTGCCAAAAACAACACTAATCACAAGCTGCTCTTTTGAATGGCCTCTAGTCTGATGTAGTTCATGTGAACAGTTGACTTACTCTCATCTGGCTTGTCAAATATAGGTTTAGTGCGATGAGGGTCATTTGGGCTTTCGGTTTGCGTAACTAGCACCCCAGTGTTGCTATAGGTGCTTGAGCCATGGATCGCTTTAGACAGCAGTGTGGCTGCTCTCCTTCTGGGTGCAGGCACTACACAGCCTGGCCAATGCTGGGTTCTGTCTCAAGCTGTTCTCTGGAAGCAAGAGACAAAGAGGGAGTGCTCCTGACTGAAAGTCACGATGAAGTGCAAGGAAAAGAAATTAAAAAGAGGGGTGCAGGCAGCAGGGGTGATGTGGCAGAGGTGGAAAGAGAAATACTCTAGATGGATTAGGTGGGCCTAGTGCTCGCACATAATCTCTCAGAATGAGTTCAGTGGGAGCCGGCAAACTCTGCCTCAAAGTCAAACGCGGCCGTGATTTAAAAGGCGAAATCCTCAAAGCGTGCTGATGGACAGCTGACCCCAGGTTTTGAATGGATGTGTCAGGATTCACCTCCGCTTGAACTTGATATCGTTGGAAAGTCAGGTGTGAGCTGATCACAGCAAGTTTTGAAGTCTCAAAAAACATTCTGGTGCTTGATGGCGTGTCTGCTAAATCGATTCCAGACGGAGAGGTCGAACGAACAAGGTATGGAAAGGGAAATGCATAAGAACAGAGTGGATTCAGAGAAACAGCGAACTGAGTGAATGATTATATGGTGTTTGTAGCTTTTAGTGCTTTCACAAGCCTCAGATGATCTTCTAGAGATACTACTAACTGTACAGGTAAGATGGAGACATGGTGTACCATGACATTTTCTTCATGCAACTGCTTTTGGTTATTGCTCTTTGCACTGGAAAGCCCAAATTAAGCAATTCTGAATACAAATACAAACAAAGGCACATTTTGTCTTTAGGCACTTTGCAGCCTGTTGAAGTAAAACATTTGTTCCCAATTATTTAATCTACTCAATATGCCAAAGACAAGCCAGGCATAAAATAGTATTTTTGCACTAACAAGGTGAGTCAAGCCAAAATACAAAGAAATTAGTTCTATATGGTAATGTAGAGAACAAGAATAGTTGTAAAGCATCTCTGAAAGAGCCCTTTGCAGTTGAAATGCAATTGCTAATTACTAATATGGGTCTAAATGAAGCAATATAGAGCATAATGCATATTAAAGAAACCATTAAGTGCTTAATTTGGGCTTACTGAACAAATAGCGTAATTAGGCCTCAAAATGTGTTCCTTAAAATGAAGTGCTGTCAACAAATTCCCCTTTACCAAACCGCACAGTTTACTGACCTATACTGTGGAACCGACTGAGTAAAACTCAATAGAAGAAGTAATTAAAATTCAGCTTGAGCGTGGGACATTTTACTCCCCAAAAAATGGAGATGCTGAAAAATGCTGTTGCTAATGTACTATATTTGCAAAGAACCATCCGTTGAAAGGTTTCTTTATGGATCCTAAAATGGGTTCTTCAGCAGCAACCGCCCAATTAACATCCATCCAAAGAAAGGTACACACTACTGACTAAGCTTGAAAGGTACACTGTCAGGAAAAAAAATAAATAATAATGAAAAAAAAACTGTACTCTACAGGCAGATGATTGTTCACCAAGGTGAAAACAATGCATCCTCAGCACAACAATGACCTTAAGGTCCAACTGTGTGCTCTACAGTTACTTTCCCAGGAAAAAAGGGCATCATTTCAGTGCGTTAATGTTTTAAAGAATCAAAATAAAATAAAAAGCCAGGAGTCAAGCCTGTTTCTATGGAGTCAGTATCCAGTTCCCTCTGATTTATTGAAACCCTTATTTATTATGAGAGAAACATAACGATGCAAAATCCCCTTAATGTTTAATGAACTGTTCATTATTGTCTTTATTCAGCAAGTAACATCTTTTTATGAACATCTTCATTTTATTTTGCTTCAAATCAAAAATATAATTTTCTGCCTGTCAAACCATCTATGGTATATTGAGTAGATTAAATGAAAGAAATGGGAACAAATGTAAAACGTTGACAAGCTGCAAATTGTCTAAAGAGACAATATCCCTAGATCCTAGTGTTCCAACAACTAAGCATTCAGCACCACCAGTATACTGATCACTGGCCTGATCATCTGGACTCATCTGCACCTGTTCCTTCACTGGTTCAGCCCTTAAATTAGGTTCTTTGTTCTGTTTGAATGGTTCATATGTAGATCACTGTGTGGCTTAACAAACAAAAAACATTACTATGAAACCGGTCAGGTTCAGGGACTGGACTGGAAATGAGAGTCTTCAGGAAGCCTGGAGAACTGTTCTTCAAGACCCCATTACAATATAAGAAAGTCTGGATTTTTGGAAGGAAAGTATGAAAAATTAAGGGGTTGTTCAAATGTTTTTTCCAAGATTTAACATGACAATCTCAAGTTTAACATGAAAATGAAGGATTCTGGGAATAAAATACATTGAAACAGATTGTTGTTTTAGAATAATTTAGTTTGTTCAGTTTAACATTTGTGCCAGGACAGCATACGCTCTTTCCATTTTTTTTTACTGATTTGTTATAAAAACTCTGGCATTTGGCTTGCATATCCATTACTCATCATTTAAAATGAGTTTGTGTGTATACAAGTTGATTTAGGGGAGAGTGGAGGTGATGAGTAATTGGAGGGGGACACTTTAGGGGCCAGATAGATTTCTGATAGCGCCAGTGCCCTTATGACCCCATTACTAGATCTGCCCCTGTGATAAAATGGATTTTAACAGTGGAAGAAGCAAATTATTTTGTTTTCATGGATCTCCATATCTGCATCCCACACCTTGGCACATTACTTTAATCTAATCAACAACAGATGATGCTGGCAAATGCACTTGAGCATAGAGAATAATAGTATAATAATAGGTCACCCAAAAGCTAAAGTAGGTCTGGATCTTTACATCATAAGGCATTTCTACAATTCAATTCCTTTTTGACAAATTTGCATTTGTTCTGATTTTGCACTTGCATTTGTTGATAATATCCAAATCAGTAAATCAGTCAGAAATATAGCACATGACTTTTGATTGCAAATATATGGTGACTACTTATTGTCACTGGGGAAAATCCTTCTATTTTTAACTGTTACTTTAATGAAACACAAAGTTTTTCATTCCAAATGATAGAATTTATCAAATAATTTTGAGTGAAAAGTATAATCTTTTAAATGTCTATATGAATCCCTTTGTGTTTCTGTTGCTTCAATGACATTGACTCAAACTAGTGAGTAGATCAGATTCAGAGAATCAACTGAAATCACATATCAGTGACAAACTCATGGGCTTTATTTACATTTTTCTGTATTTTTGTTTTAGAAATAAATGAAATTGGATTTGTATGGGATTTTAGACTTGACTGTGCACACTTTCAACGTCCATGACTTTGAGTCTCCAGAAATTCAAATCTCAGAACATTTGTCTGCTACCAAATTAGCAGCTGCCAATCTGTCAGTAGTTCTGTGAAAATTTCTGTAGATTTTTGCTAGCGGCATTAGTTAACCTTGTTATTTAATTCATTGACAACACATCTGAGTCTAAACAAATGTAACATTTAAACTTCAGTATATTTATTTAACTGATCTCCAACAGCTTTTCCTTGTGCTCTGTAGCTAAGATGTTTATAGAAAATGTATTCACCATCTTCACCTACGACACCTCGCACCTCTCTCGCCCCCTTCGAGCATATGTCATGTGAAGAAAAAAACTTGGTTCACGAAATTCATTTCTATTTCATCAGTAGGCCTTTGTCACTGATCCCAAGGAATTAACTGAGAGACCTGAGTAAATAGGAACCAGGTCAAATGGACCAATAGCTATTACCTTGTGAGCACAAGAGGTCTTAAGTTATGGCGTTTTATCTATTTTTTTACACTTTTACACTCATGCTATAAATCTTGCCCGTGGGCAGAAACATATGAAGTAGGAGGAGGAAATTCACTGGTTGACGCATGAATGGAATAGCTCCTAACACTTAACATGGTAGCTGCATTTTACTGAAATCTCATCCTTCAATGAAAACAGCCAATCCCCATTTTTGTATGGCAAGAAAAGTTCTCTTGTTGTGGAGATATTTTTTGCATCATTTGAGCTGTCTGCGGGTCTGTTTTTGTTTTAGCACCATTCTGACAATCAGCAGTCCCTACATGTAATGAAAAGAGTCTCAACCACATGCCTCAGACACAGTGCTATCGTTTTTTCATGATTACTGAGCTTACTGATTACTGAGAACATTATGTTTCTTAAATTTTCATGGTGCAATAATTCTAAAAGCCTGTGGTCTGGGATAGTGGTCCATGCTACCCCAAGAGTATTCTTTGTCGTACTTTTCCTGCTCAAATGCACCTACCAAACCTAGTCATTAACTAAAGAATTGAAGCGGGTGTGTTTTCAAACTGCGCTGCACTAAGGCCGTCCAGCCAATCTATGGCCTGAACTAGTATTAGAGGCAGCTATTATCCCTAAGAGATTAGGAGAGCCGTGACAAGTAAAGCCCCAGGAGGCGTGAAACTTGACGGCGGGTGGCCACAATACCCCAGCAAACGCCCATCATCAGTGTCAGGTTCAAATGTACAGTCGTGACAGGGGTTTGAACGCTGCTCAGTGAATAAACTCTGACTTGCCACAAGGTTTATGCTAAGCAGAGCTCCAGCCTGAGTGAGCATAAATGCTGTTATCATTCCGTTTCCCCTCCAGCCACTTAGCAGGTGCACAGTATGCTCCCCTTCGAGGGAGATGTGATTTTTTAATGCATTTTTACTGTATTTAATGTGTTTTGCTATCGTGAGAGAAATTGTCAGTGAGCTATACTGAAAAGAATGCCCCACAGGCAAACACGTAAAAAGACAAAGACTACAGTCATATCTGACCCTCCAAAACGTTGGACAAACATCTAATATCTGACCCAGCCCCCCGAGATGTAAACCAAATTTTTGTTATCAAAACATATTTCTAATTTTGAAATGTTTTATCAAGATATTACCAAAGTTTCAAGTCTGTTTTGATAACTCAGAGTGGTTTAAGTCAAGCATGGTATAATTTAGAAATGCATTTTGCACAAGGGCAGTTGGAGAGCCAACACGAGAAAAGCAGACCAGGTTGTCCAGAGACCCTTACATTACTGTTCTTAGTCATACAGATAATGAAGATATCCTAAAAAGAAGCATTGTTAACCCTTAGAAAGTAACAAATGCTGAACTGTCATCATTTCATACAGCCAAACAACTCTTTATGGAACTCTTCTCCCAGTTTGTGCTGATGCTTGAGGCGTCAGACATCATGCTTAGCTATGGTTTGTATCCCTATGTCATGTAGAACCAAAGTTACTGTAATTTAAAAAACACATTGTAATAATAATAACTGCTACTGGGGTATTAAAAATTCCCATAAAGAAAAAAAATGTTCAAATGTATTTTATTTTAGAAAACACAAGATCTATGAACCCAGGAGAAATTGCAGGATAGTCTCCGCCCACAAGTGGGTGTGGAAAACCTGCAGAGGGAGGGGGTCGGGAGAGCAGCCGAACGGCGGCGTGCCAAGTGAAAGAACAAACACCGGTTTCAGACCATTTCAAATTTTAGACTAGATCAGATTTTACCCAGAGTTAAATGGGTTTAAATCAAGTGCTGCTCAAAACAGGTGTCAATCATCTACACGTTTCAGATCAACACAGAAAGAAAAGTCTAAATGCAAAGAACCCCTTGTGTCAAATCTCGGGGGCACATTCAAATTAGGACCAGTTTTATAGGAGACTCCACTTTCAGACAGCCCCGACAGCAGCTGTTGTCCCTGTGTGAAACTACCATTTTGCTTTTGCCTGTTTGTAGATGTGAAGCACCTTAAGGACCTGAGGCCAGATTCACAAAGTATCTAAAGAAAAAAATTATCTTTAAATGTGCTGTTTTTGTGTTTATTTCATTCTCAAGAGACAAATGAAAATAAATAAATTTTGCAAAATATAAATGTTAAAATACAAATTTACACTGTTAAAATAAAGTTATTTTCCTGTTTGCAATTTACCACACCATTGTCTTGAGTTCTTCTTCGCTAGATTAAAATTCAAAATGTATCTCACATAACATTTTCACTATAGTAAACTGATTAATAAAACCAAATACTAATTTATAATTTATAATTATTGACCTAAATAAACAAGAAACAGAACAGAAAAACTTAGTCCTGCTTTGTGTTGATTTAATTGTTATAAATATGTTACAATAATTGTTACAGTTGGATTACTTTAGTCTTGGTTAGATGAAGTTAATATGTTTGTACTCATTAGGATGTTCTCATTACTTAAAAACTGAAGGACGGCTTGTTTCAAACAAAGCTTTTGTGAATCCAGCTCTTGACTTGTACCTCACTAACTAACTTATTAACTCACTCACTTATTCCTGTTAAGTAGGATCAGAATTCTCCACACGGGGGCAGTATGGTGCTCCATATAAGTTGTGCTTTGTATAAATGGCAGGCTGGATAGTCAGTAGTATGTTTTATTTGCAATAAATTGATAATAGGGATGATAGGGGTGTTAGTAAAAGCACTTTTCCTTCTAGAATGCACTGATTAACACCATAACCTTCTCTGATTAATTACATTAGAAACAAAGAATAAAATAATAATAAATGAAATTATATACCTCATACCTAGTAGAGCACCTTGCCCTCTTTGGCTCAGGATTAGAGAACACAGAGATATTAGTTTATTGTCAAAGATGCTGGTGGTTCTATAACAGGTCATTATAGTACAAATTTAGAACTAATAAACAGGCCTCCTCTCTGGGTGGAATTCTTTTCTCAAGACAACGTTATCCATAATGATTTCAGTGAAGCACACAGCCAGATGTAGTGATACTCAATCCTGTTGCTTTGCTGATTTTTCCTTCTTTTTTTTGCTCTAATACATCAGACCAAGCTCATGAAGTCAATCCAGATTGCAAGAAAATACAAAAATGCAAAAACGTGGAGTAAGAACCTCTAGCTTAATGCATTTTCTAGCATATTTCCCTGCATGTAATATCAGTATGTAATTTTTGTCTTGCTTCTCCTGTACATAATCATTCGGCGTATTATATATGATAATTGCATGCACCTTCGCAGGTTCCATCAAGCCTTCTGGCTTTTTTCATTTTTCTGTTTGAGATATGATCCTATAGGCCCCAATGCGTGCTGAGAGAAAACCTGGTGCATGAAATTCAGTGCAAATTCACTGTGTGTTTGCTGTCAGCAGTCGTTTTAACTCCTATTACTTTCTCTCCTTGCTAACCTTTCAATGTATTTTTTCCACCCAGAAGCAAAAAGGAGCAGGAAAATATAGCAGTATAAATATTGCTACTGGGCATCGCATGAATTTGTTACACCATGGCCATATCTGATTTTATGTATTGTTTTGTCTGCAATACCTAGTGTGAGCTTCCATTCGGGAAGGGAGCTCTTTCTTAGCTCAGCTAATACAAATTTTGTACTTTATATTCCAGTGGATCTAAATGTACCAGGACTTCCACGTCGATATAATAAACCCCGGTAACTCTTTAATTCATTTAAATAAGCTTTATGAATTGAATGGAACAAAAGAAATCCGTTTACTAAACCAGTGGTGTCACAATACTACTTTTCATGTCCAATACTAATACTGCAACCTTGAGCATCTGCCAATGTATTCAATGTCATTCAATGTCTGGTGCTACTAGGCATATGATTATACCCACTAAGTACATACACACACACACACACACACACACACACACATATTTATGTATATATTGATTATTTCGCCTGCAATGGCTTGCTAAATGAGGAAGACTACAAGCTAAAGTCCAAAGTTAGAAATTGCTACCTGAAAGTAGTTGGTAATCCATCCATTTATCTTGACTCAGGTCATGGGGTTCAAAAGACAGATTGCTAGTTCATATCATGGAAGGTAGCTGGTTATCAACTGATGGTGGCCTATTTTGCTTTGGTTCCTTTTCTCTGGCTAATAGGCTAAAAAATATTTTCTTTTCATATTGTGCTAAATAAGGACTGAATCACTTTATGATTTTTTCTGACAAAATTTACTTAGACTAATGAAAGCTTGGTTAGCCTAAAGGTCAGTGGTTAGCAATCAGAATTTGTTCACATAGCAGGTATCTCCTGTGGTTATATGATGTATTTGTGTAATTTACATACTGAAGAAACAGATAAACTGATGAGCAAAAGCATGAAAACAATCTTAAAAGCATGAATTGTGTCAAACTGATGAGGTTAACTGACTTAATGCTCTGTCACAAACAACAAAAAATAAACTCCAAGGCTCAAATGTCCCTTGTAAAGGATTTTCTTGCCTAAACATGCAAAGTGGGCAAGTGGGCACATTTAGCCTGATGTATTTGATATCATGCAAACTGGTGATTATTCACTTTCATTCACTGTGAACAACAATAATGTGTCTGGCCATACTGTTCGTTCAGGCCAATTAACAGCAATTTTCTTTTAAAAATCTGGTCATATGAAACTACCCTCAGGCTTTCCATTCTACAGTGCCAGCCCCCACTCCTGGCTTTTCTAAATGAGGGCAAATTACTTTTAACATCTTATTAATCAAATCCAGTAATTCTGGCAAGGTTTTTAATTGGTGAAGCCTTTCAAAGCGAAAACTTTCTCACAATGAAACTGCCGATCTATCTATTTATCCATCTATCTATCTATCTATCTATCTATCC
>JBBPCX010069610.1:0-11232 GCA_037974365.1 Hydrocynus forskahlii | reverse complement strand
CAAGAAGTCACATTCCAGCATCACCCAGAATGTGTTATTATATGAACAGAAGTGTGTATGTGTGTGTGTGTGTGTGTTGTGTGTGTGTGTGTGTGTGAAAGAGAGCCAGAGGGAGAGTGTGAAGTGTTGCTCTGTTAGAAAGACAGATGGGGCACATTCTGCTCACTCCAGAGGGGCCTTAGAAAATCCCTGAGCAGATCTTGTCCTTCTGCCCTTTAACTCACTCTCTCTCTCTCTCTGCTTCTCTCTTTCTGTCTCTCTCTCATGCACACACACAGAATAGGGTGTCTTGAGGGACAGTGTTATAATTGTCCATTAGGACTGTGGTTACCTGTAAAAGGGCACCTGCTCTGCTTTCAGCTGCCACTGTGCACATAAACACCCAACTGTATTTTTAGGTTCTCCTCATTTCACCCAACACTGTTCTGGCCTGTTCTGAGCCCTCCCTCTTTCAACAACAGACTGGATGACTCATTGGGCCTTAGTGCGGTTTGGAGTTTAACTTGATCACACTGCTTTTCTGAAATCACATTAATCCTGTATAGGACACAACAAGAAGTGAAACAGAACACAGATTAGCACTGAGTCGACACTGCACTGCACAGCAGGGAACGTGTTTGCTAACGCCGTCTGACAGCAATCCAGTTTATCAAGCTCAGTATTTTATCAAGATGTTACCAGTAGAATCATGATAAGCTACAGCCTATGTATTGGTCAATTATATTAAAAAGAAATTAAACAAAATTAAACGTATAACCACAAAAACATTTAACCTCAAAAATGATTAATTGTCTTTCATAGTCAAATTCGTGATATTGCATGCTAATAATTATTTTCAATTGTGCTGTTAATTTATTGCAAGATGGTCCATTTTCCTACAGATACTAATCCAGTCTTGTAGCCAAACTGCCCATACGTGGTCTTAAAAGATTACTAGAGTTGGGGTCTCCAGTGTGCTTATTAAAGCTGTCTGTAACGTTTTAATCACCACAGTTGTTTATCTTGTGGTGACTGTATGACAAGTACACTCCATCTCCATCTGTCCAACATCCTCACTTTGTTTTTGTGGGGAACTGAGAAATGTCTCATTTCTGCCCACTTCCTGAGAGCATTTCAGTGTATTCAGAAGCCTAACAAGAGGGGGCCTAGAGTGATTAAAGTGTAAACGTGATTAAAATGAAAGTATGAGTTTTGTTTGTCTGTTTAAGTCCATTTGTCTGTCTATCTCTCCGTTCTTTCTCTTTCTAAGAGGGTCTGTGGTTTTTCTGCTGAAATCTTTAAGAGTCTTCGACTTCTCTCTCCCCATGCCATTATTTATTCAGGCTGATAGATTCTGAACACCCTGCCACAAATGGACCCCCATTTCTATCTATAGACATGGCTCTGACTCTGTTCATCCATCTATGGAAACCACACACACACACATGCACACACACATACATATGCCGACAGTGCTTTCACGGTAAGAAGAAAAATGGCTTGAAACGACACCTCGATGTTCTTTTAAAGAAATAGATGAAAAGAAAATTATCTTTGGCAGATTTATGTTCAGAGCCAAAAATTTACTGCACGGCAGCCTTTGATGCTCTCCTGATAGTTTTGATATGTACAAAAACCTTCTCAACTTTATCTGGACATGCTCACACACACATGAAAAAACAAGTACATCATCAAAGGCTGATATATCTGTCAGTTGGCATTAGAAATTTGTATGTGTATGTGTTATCTTCTCCAGGGCTGGTGGGTTGACTGGGTGGGACTGTAGTCAAGACAACCTTTTTTTTAAGATAAGACCAAAAATATGATTAGTCAAGACTGAGTCAAGATAATATCCAAAGAAGCAATTCAAGACTCAGTTCTAATAAGAACTCACTCTAATCCAATTAATAGCCGCTCTGAGTTAATCCAAATAATGCCCACTCTGAATTAACCCAACTAATGTCAGTTCTGAATGAATCAAACACATTTTGGCCCTGAGTTTATCAAACAAATTCTGTGTCTGCTCTTAATGAATCCAGCCATTAACTGCTGTGATTTAATCCAACCAGTGCCTATGCTGAATAAATCCAAATGGTACTCACTATGAATGAATCCAGCCATGCCCACTCGGACATAATCCAGTCTGTACTCACACTGAATTAATCTAACCAGTGCTCGCTCTGAATGAATCCAATGCAGACTCCAGACTAATCCAACTAATTCTAACTCTGAATGAATCCAACCGGTACTCTCACTAAATGAATTCAACCAATGCCTGCCCTCAGTGAATCCAACCAAATCTAAAACAACAAAAAATATCTTGTGTCCAGGCCAAAGTTTGACACCTGACCTGCATAGTGGCAAAGTTATAGTTGTCATTATAATACCGTTGCAGTTAACCATGAGGTTTGTTGTAAGATGGTAATTCTTTTGAATCTTTAAAATATTATCATTGTCATGAGAAAGTTTTCTCAGAAAATGGAGACTTCGCAGTAGAAGGAAAAGTGTTTTTAACTTTAACGTTTAATGTGATGTCATGAACCATTCATTGTGAAATGTTTATATAATGTAAAAAGCAGCTGCTTTTTCAAATGACGTACCAAATAAAAAAGAAAAGTGTGTTTAAACAGACAGTGTCAGCAGCAGGGAAAATTGTAACAGTATGCAATACCAGAAATTCAAAGAGGCATTCATAAGCCTGTATGAACATCAAAGTGCATGTTTATTCTTCCATCTTCCTCTCTTCAGGAGGCTTACCCGTCCACACCACTAAATCCTCACTTTCTCTCTGTTACCAAGGCAACCATGGGCTTATACTCCTTCTGGTCCAGGAGAATTGAGACATTGTGCTCGGGTCACCGCGGTAACATCTCTGAGAATGTCAGGTGGTCACGACATTCGCTTGGTGCTGCACTCCTGCTACTTTGGCCTCAAAGTCACCATTTGAGATCTGGAAATTGGGTTGCATTTTAGATTTACATTTAGATTGAAGCTGATTTACAAAAACAGATGACCAAGTTTGCGAATACATCTACACTGAAAAAAAGTAAAGCACTGACTTTCCTTGAATTAAGTGCGTAATAGGAGTTACATAGACCAGTTGAGTCAGTAAGACACAAAATCACCTTTTCTGCAAAACACAAAGCCTCAAGGAAAGTTTATTTGTATCATAAACATAAATGGATAACATAACTTTTTTTTTCTGGTTCAGGACTGTATCTTACTCTGAAAGACTCACAGGGTCTTATATAGAAATGCAACAGCTTGCTAGTAGCTTTTAGCATTTTAGCTTGATAAAAATACTGTTTTCCATCAGACAAAAGCATGGCAAACAGTTTACATTCTCTGTGAAAGGTGAGATTCTGAGAGCTGTGGTGATTTCAGTGCATGCAGTTAAAATTAAGTGAATTCTTCAGTGCACATCTCACACCTCCAACCACTTCTGCTGTTTGCCCGACAGCAATATTTTTCACAGATATACAGAAACACATTTTTTGATTGCATTTTTCTTTTGGTACCTACTACTAGTCAATAGGGGAACTGATTTTTGAATGACTAGTAAAAATGAATAGTCATACAACCCGCTTTGTGTACATGAAAAAAATACATTACATCAACACGATTTTGTATTATTTTTGGCACTAAGTCTGTTGCTGTACGATGAGTTCAAGTAATTTAAGACACTTCAATGTTTCTGGTCCAGCAGTGTTTTTCTGTTTCTAATCAGTTCTTAAGATGCCGTCAGATTCAAGTCAAGATACCTGAACACTCCCTGGGACATTTTAGTTTGTTAGATTCCAACCTATAACCTTTCATTCGTTGGAGAGATGCTATAAAAGATTTTCACATAGCTTCAAGCCTCTTGCTATAAGTCCTTTCACAGACCTCCAGTGGTTTAGAATTTTCCTCACTGACATTGCAGCAAGAGGGAAACACATATGTTCTATCGCCCCAGGGACCACCTCAGGGATCAGTGCTTGATCTTGTAAAATATGCTCTCCCTTGTTCAGCTCATTAACCAGCATGGTGTTAATTTCGTAACCATTCTCATCCTGTTCAATTTCACTACTGTTTTTTTTATTTACCACTAGGAAAAACTGAAACTACCAAAGATATTCACAAACCCAATGAAATAAATGCATGTCTCTGGTGAAAACTTTAATGAGGTATTTAGGCATGAGAGAGTGTTTTTTTAAGCCTGTTGACTAGTGCTCAGAGGGAGCACGACTGCAGGGCCTGCTCCAGGCAGCCAGACTCAGAGCTCGACACACAGCTGCCCACGCCTACAAATCAGCTGAAGTACAGAAAATGAATAGAGCTCCTCACACACCTTTTTCAGGGCCCACATCCAGCATGCAGGCATGCATTCATCCGTGGTATTTATAGAAGGATTTTCTGCAAGGAGGCTTTCTGTACTATAACATTTCCAATCTGCTTCAGGATGCTGCTTAGTTAAACAGGAGAAAGGGAGTTGAACTACAAAGGAGAGCAAGGAGAGGTTGTTGCTAGGCGATGCCTGTCACTTTTAATGACACTTCCACTTTGATGCTGCTCTCTAATACTAGTGACAACAGCCAGTCATGTTCTGCAGCATTTACATAAGAGAGAGAGAGATAGCAACAGAGAGAGAGAGCTATTATTATTATTATTATTATTATTATTATTATTATTATTATTATTATTATTATACAGACATATACATGCATGCTTACATATACATCCTAAGACTCATCGTTATTGTTCAAAGCAAAAACCTCAGGATCCGACTTGAATTTTTGCATACTTTTACTCAAAGGAAACATGCTAGAATCTAAATTTATCAAGTACTGTGGTGCAATGCATAGTAATAGATGAAAACAAAAGGGTTAAATTCTTGAAATACCCAGTGCAAAATTATCCAATCAGTTTTTTTTTTCACCCCTGGGATCCAGGAGTGAGGGCCTAACATGTAAGATTAACCACCAACATAACTGGGAACTGACAAAGGAATCAACCAATCACATTTTAATTTACAGAGGGAAAACCCTCTCTACTGAACTTCATCTTTACTGAAGAAATTTCCCTCGAAATTAATTGTTAATATGCCGGTTACAAGAAAATGATTCACAAAAAATGTTCTTATGCAATAATATTATCTTAGTATTAACAATACACTAGAATTCCACACAGACTCTAGCAGAAAGATAACTTTTATTATATTTATGAAACAAGTGCCTATCTTTATTAGTCACAGTGTGTGTATATATGTATATGTATTCGTGTGTGTGTGTGTGTGTGTTTGTGTGTGTGTGCGTGCATGTGCGTGTGTGTGGATTTGTTTGTACAGTATATGCGCATGCATGCCCTTGCCTCCACCAAAAGTGATGAATGTGTGTTTTGTAGAAAAATGTTTGTATGAGCCATGAAACAAGGTCATGGTGACATAATGTATGATGTGACTTTGTGTTGGTGCAGTTTCTGGTGTAGGAGAAGTTTCTAAAAATATAACACACACAGGGTGAAGGGATTTAGGGTGAACCGGATACATTAAAGGGCTTCAGAGTTATGGCATATTAACCCTATTGAGGATTAGGATCACAACTGTATTATGAGTTGGTCCCAAGTGAGTTTGATCACAAATACGTGATTAGACGTTTGGAGAAGAGAAAGTACAGGCAGTTTTCAGCCATGAAACTTCAGATTCAATCTTCCAACTTATCAACTTGATTAATTATCATTTTCCACAGTGAAAATGCAGATTTGAGCTGCAAATAATAATATTAATAGGTTAACTTATTTACCAAAATACATGATATGAACTATGCGGCTACTATATTTGTTATTAAAGCACTTGGTTATTTTTAAGTATCTGTTAAACAACATTAGGGAATTACAAGCAGAGAAACAACTGATCTCCGAAAATCTCAAGGTTTTCTGTTTTCTCCCCACGACCTTGCAAGCTCACGGGAGGTGAAAGCTGATTCTTCTCGAAACCTAATGTTGTTAAATGATTGGTAGCCAGGTTCCTTTACATAGGTGAAATTATTTAGAAATAACAGTGTAACAAATAGTGTCTTCATTGCAAAATACTGTTTCAGTTAACAGTGAAACTCTAAAAGGTTAGTATGGAAGAGGGTTAAATCACAAAAATTGCATGGCTGTTGTCAGCTGTGATGCAATGCTGATTTAGTGTTGATAATACAGATCAGCAGTGAGGGTTTCATTCTCGCAGTAAAACTACTGCCTCTCCACTGCATGCTTTCGTAAACTTATCTGATCCGTGAAGCACAAGGCCAACCTTGAATGTGAATAATGGATGCATTTTCTTAGAAGAACTTGTAAAAAATTGATAGGGTCTGTCTTGTAGAATATGTCGCTGTAACAGTTGGAGTAAATGTCCATGTTAGAACAGTGTGGCCTACACAGATTTGGGGTTTCCTCTGGAATCAGGAGGTTTGGTATGGTGGCAGTGGTGATCCTAGACTCTACTGGGACCCAGACCCAGCAAGAGATGACAAGAGATCATCTCTAAACGACAGAACGGAAAACTGAGCACATACATAGCAATAATAAACTTTGCAACCGGTAAGGTGATGGTAATTACTGTACAGTAGATAGATAGAGAGATAGATAGACAGACAGACAGATAGATAGATAGATAGATAGATAGATAGATAGATAGATAGATAGATAGATACAGACAGACAGACAGAAAGACAGATACATAGATACATAGATAAATATATAGATAGATAGATAGACAGACAGACAGACAGGCAGATAGATAGATATATAGACAGATACATAGATAAATAGATAGATAAATAGATAGATAGACAGAGAGACAGACAAGGAGACAGACAGATAGAACACTAATAACACAGTGTTCAATGATCTTAAAACCACAGGTTTTATATTTCCTGAAAAGAAACAGGTAGCTAGCTGACTGTCCTAACAAACGGTACGCAGCGGCCTCTGGCACACAATTTCATTTTGTTCACCCGGGGTTATGGGTTGTTTTAGTTTCATTTAGTTTACTTGATGACAAAGATATAAGTGTGGTGGGCTGCCGTGGAGAAATGTTACGAGGGAAAACACTGGTTTCCATTCAATGCCTGTGCCTCAGTGAACTGTCTGGCTATTGACAAGCTAAATTCGAGTCAATATCTCATACTGAGCGAAGGTTAAATAAGGCGCATGTGCGAGTGTGTGTGTGTGTATGTGTTTGCTTGTCCGACATTGAATGTTTGTGGATAAACAAGTCATTTACACACATTCCATTAAATTCTAAATATGCTTTAAACTACCTTGGTGCATTTTTTAAAAATTCAAACACTCTTAAAAGAACAGACTGTTGGTCAAACACTGTGTTAAAAAAACACATAGGCACACAGTAGGTACACAAGCTGTCTATCCAAGAAAAAAGGTGTCATGTTCACATGGGCATCTGCCAAAAATGTGTTTTTTGCCATTGATTATAATGAGAGCAATAGATCGACAGACAACACACATCATTTTAATAACAAAAAACTAATTTTCTCATTTCCTAACCCGGAAATATTACTAATTATCCCCTCGATCTTACTGAGTGCACCACATTCTGGCATAATCATGTGTCAGTTAAGAAGGACAGTGTCAGTGTGGTTGCTAAAACAAAATAATAGTTTAGAAATGACCATTAACTTCCCTCAAACTTTAAAAGGGATTAGTTTGCTCATTATTATAAAAATATATTTTATACATCAGTTTGATATCAACAGACGTCCTAACCAGTTTAAAGCGCTGCACTGCTCACATTGTAGTCAAAGTTGCAAAATCATATTACGCAAATTACAAATGAGGACAGCCGCAGATACTGTACATAAATACACTAAAATGTATGTAGTTAATATTGTTTGCAATATGAGTAACATTAAGTATTGCAATTCTTAGTAAGTCACAAAAGAAAGAATGCAATAGATTTTGAGGACACATGTGATGAGATTGCTGTGTAATAAAAAGGCGATTTCAAGAAGAGTCGATACCAGGTCTTAGTTTTGGCCCTGAGACACCAGCACAGAGAACTGTGTTACCGTTTAAAAAGCACTTCTTAAACGGTTTTTGTAAGGAATGCTTTTGTAAAGAATGTTGTTTCAAAGCAAAATAATTTGCTTTTGAAGTGAGATTTGCGTTTCCATTATATCCATTACTGAGTGAACCTGAAGACAGAAAAGGAGTTTTCTCAAAGGACATGTGTGAGTGTGCAGATTCTGAAGGGTGCAGCATTTAGCAGTTTAGCTCGGCATGACTCATCAGAAAGTTGTGCACTTGCCATGACTCCCAAAATGTCAGAAGTAACCAGATGCTTCTGACAGACAGAAGAACAAAGGGTCTTTTTAGGAAATGACAAGTAAAACAGTGTGTACATATACATATATTTGTCTGTGTTGGTGTATGTGTGTGCGTGAGAGAGAGAGAGAGAGTGACCAAAAGAATTAGTTTGCAATTATTTTGCAAGGTCAGGACCATTTTGTTTTTCCTGACACTGCAAGTACTCGTATTTGTCTCTGTTATTGTCCTGAAAATGCATGAAAGCAACCACAGAGAAAAACACAGCAATGCAATATTCCTATATATGAAAATAGAGCCCTGCGCAAAAGTTTGTACAACCCTGTTCAGTATGACATTTTTTTGGACATTTTAAGGCACAATTTCTATTTATAAATATTAAATATCGGTAAAGAGGATATGTACTTTAAATATGTACAACCAAACATGTTCTCTGACCACGGAACCCTGAACCACAAAAGTGATGCACAAACATCTAGATATATGGGTACACTAAACACCTATAATAGACTATTATTGGTTCCATGTTTATTTCATCGACATTACTCGTCAAATGCACAGGAGTGAGCGTAAACTAAGTTAGCTGTGGTGTTTCTGTGTATTATAGTGAGCTATCACTGTAATACACAGAGCTATACTACTTAAGCAATAAGTATTTGTTTGGTCAGTGCAGTCTTGTGGAGGAAAACTCAGCACTTTTACCGTTTGCTCTTGGCACATGTTATTTACATATTGGGTTTGTCTATCCCGCTCTTTTACTTACCCTCTATCTTTCCTTTTGACCACCTTTTGCTTAACTGTATAAAACTGCATGTAAGAGAAAGTTACTATGTTCCTGGTTTAGTAAACTGGACAATAACTTCTAAATGATGTAGGTCAAACTTTTATTACTGCTTTTGTTTACTTCAGTTGAATGTAACACTATTAATTTAAAATGAAAGTAATCACAACACATAAATACATAATACATACTTTGTATGGGTTTTACTTCATTTACTGGGTTTAACAAAACATAGAATCTTTGTGTAGCTTGAAGGTTCAAAAGCTTAATTTCATTTGTGAGGAACATTTGTCCATGATTTGAGTTTAAGCATAAGGATTTCATTTAAATAATTTTTCTCTATAATCTATGGTACCTTTGCATATATGCATGTATGGGTGTCTATAGGTATGTGTGTCACACAAAAGTACATATGAGGCTGAGCCGATGTGATGTGGTAAACTCTCAGCATATGAGTCATCATGCAGGACAGCCGTGCTCTAAGGAGTCATTCTCCAAACGAATCCCCTGCTTCGTGAATTACTGAACCGTGTTCTAATCTAATCAACTCACCTGCCAGTCTCACTGAATCACAGCCTGCAGCCCTGCAGTGCATTACTACTGTTCTACACTACATTACACAATAATACACAGCGCATTACAACTTACAGTTTATCAGTGTGCTGCACTTTTTCACTAAAGTAGTAGTAGGATGTTGACTCTGGATACACAGAAGCAACAACAGATTATTTTGCCACATACTGATTGCTCTAATTGTGTGTAATTACATGGATTTACTGCATTAAGTGTACTAATTTATCTTGTCCTACCATTACAGCACATTTTCCTCTAAAGCTTACTGATAACAACTGCAGGGTCACACTGTAGAACTCATTACCACTACATATTCTGTCATAACACCTTTCCAGTAATCTGCTCCAACCTCACAATAACGAGGCGTAGAGATATATAATCATTAATGCTGGACAATGATTAAAATTATAAACGCAATTAATCGCATGATTTTCTGCGTCTAATCCACATTATTATACGCAAAATTCAATAATGAATGCAAAAGTCATGTATTGCACACTTTCATTTTAAAAGGACTGCTATATGAACAAAAGTGCGATAACATTTGGTTTGGAAACATTTTAAACAAATAAGGTGCTCCCTTTACACTGTTGCACTTAAAATATTTATTGTAAATCTCAACTTAGAGTCCAGAGCCAGGGTCATAACATTACAACAGGCACCTTTCGAGCAACAGCAAGTTAACATTTATAAATCTGTTCTCTATTTTTCTGAGCAGGTACCAGCAGAAACATTTTTCTTTTGTCAGGGAACAGTCTATGTTCAGTAGCAAGTGTCCCTGTTGGAGTGAGGTGAAGTGGTCGAGCACAAAAATGCAACACATTTTCAAAACAATTGTTATAAAAAAACAGTGTTAATGTGCAATAAAATATTTGTTGGCGTAAAGTAAATGATGTGTTAATGCGATAATAACGCTTTAACGTGCCCAGCCCTGATAATAATGTCTAAATTCCAAAAAGTCTATTCATTTATCTCACTGAACTGGCGTAAGTCGCATGGGTGCATCATTTCCACATGAATAACATAAATTACATCAACACAGTTCTTGTCAAAAGTGAGTAAGCTGAAAGACAAAATTGTGTTGATGTGATGAAATGATGCACACATTTGAACCAGTAAATGAATCACTGACACAGCACGGGGTGTGTATGAGTGTGTGTGTGTGTGTGTGGGAGGGTGTGTGTGTGTGTGTGTGTGTGTGGGAGGGTGTGTGTGAGAGAGAGAGAGAGAAAAGCAAGCAGAAGGGCAGAAGAAGGATGTGTGTTAGAGCATGAGAGCCCCGTCGTCTAGATCAATGTAAAGCGTCAGTGAAAACGGAAGTGCCCCTCGCTGAGACACAGACATTCCATTTTGCTCAATGACTACTCATAAATTTGCACACTCTCATTCTTCCTCTATTTTTCTCTCTCTTTCTCACTTTTCTTTCTCCCTTGTCAGTATTTAATAAAAACTCTAATAACTCACACCCCAACTTCTCGGGTGATCTGTAGTTTACGGTACAGCTCTCTCTCTCTGTCTCTCTCTCTCTCTCTCTGTCTCTCTCTCTCTCTCTCTCTCTCTCTCTCTCTGTCTCTCTCTCTCTCTCTCTCTCT
>JBBPCX010069609.1:0-11232 GCA_037974365.1 Hydrocynus forskahlii | reverse complement strand
AGTATTCATCTATATATTTACACACACACACACACATATATATCTATATATAAATAAGTATTCATATATATATATATTTTCTCAGTTCTAGAGAGTTTCTCTAGAACTGGGCACTTCAAATCAAAACCCTCTGAATGAGTGTGTTTACATCTCAACCATTAAATTATGCAGAATTTTATGCTAAAAATCTATGGAATTCCCCTTTAAAAAGCACACAACAAACAAATGCGTAGTAAACACACCCCGTGTCAGGTTCATGCAAATAAACCTCAGCGACCTCTTACCATAGCATGTATATGTATGTGTGTGTGTGTGTGTCTGTGTGAGACAGATAGAGAAAGGGAGAAGACGTCACTTCCTACAAGTCTATAAATAGTACGGTTGACATCAGTGTCATATGTCTGTCTGTCTGTCTGTGTGTCAGTCTCTTTCTTGCACCCCCACTAAACTGCGGTTGCTCAGTCAGTAAAGGTACAGAGCTTTTTCCATCTACTCAGTGCTGACCCATTCCACTCTACTCTTTTTAGGCTTATCGCTCCCTTAGCGCCCCCTCTCCCCCCCCAGCACCAAAAGGAGATGTTGCAAGACCATGTCGGCAGCACACGTTATTGAAGTGGTGAAGAGAAATCATTATGAAATTGGCCCGTTCAGATTAGTTCACTCAGATAGTTTCCAGATATGGAAATTGGAGAGGATGTCTTCAATGTTTATAATGCCAGTTTCCAATGCCCTCAATAAAATGCCACCCCAAGCCCAAAAGGGCAACTGAAATAAGACGCTTGCGTGCATACCGACGCCTACATGAAACCTAGTTCATGTTTTTATTAATAGTTCTATGCTATTTGCAGTAAAAAGGCGCTGCCTTCCAAGAACAGCACATGAAAAATTTAAAAGTATAGCTCTAATTTATACCATTTTCCCCTCGCAGACAATCAGCTAGGAGAAGTTTACTTCATTAGCTTTGTGCTGGAGCTACACGGCTCATGTAGCTAATAAGAAATGAGAAGCTTGGACTACAACCGCACCTAAACCGTTTCAATCTGTTCTCTATAAAAATGCATGAAATTAGAGATAAAAAATATGCTTCGGTCTATTTCTGTAGACAACGGTGTAGTGTCAGAAACCACTTGGGTCTATTTAAGACTTTTAAGGGTTTTTAAGGAAATGTGTCATGAAATCGACACGCAGATGCTCAGTGGTTACCAAACATTTCCATTACTTACTAGGCCAAACCTTTGCTTTCAATTGCATTTATATATTTTTACTTATTCTAATGTTATCCAGTGTTTTCAGAGGAAAATGCCCTGGCTGATGGGATCAGTACTGTAAACAATTTTATAGCTGCTTTAGACATTTGCACAGTACTGTATCTACACTCAGACAGGGACCTACAGGCTCCGCCCCTCACTTAACCGTTGAGTGTGTTGACAGCTGTGAAGCAGGAAGGTACAGTAGGCAGACGCAGCCGCAGCAGCAGCAGCAGCAACAAAGCAAGCTTGCATCTCCTCCCACCGGCTTACACATCCAGACTGTGCTCGGCCCACTCTCACAGGCAACGTGTGTAGGTGCTGCCTAAATACCCTTACTGTCAGACATGAGGTCTACTGGAAAATGCACTGCGCTGAAGCTGCCCACGATGGCGCATGCTGCACTAGTGCTGGCCAACTCCACCGAGCCCCTCGCTGGAGGAAGGAGTGAGTCATTTCTCCTGCATGTCACCACCAACTCTTACCTGTAAGAGTGAGAGTTGGGGGTGCTGAGGGGGCTCTCGCACCTGGACGCCGGAGAGGAAGTGAGGGTGTCGAATGTGAGCTCTTGCAGCAAGGGACGTGATGGATCATTGGACAAAAGGCAGATATTTGGAGAGATAAACGTAGTAAAAGTTTATGATGAACTGCTGGGGGTGGGGGTGCGGAGCGGTGGGGTGACTGGAGTGTGTAAAATGTTTTTCAGACAGAGGGGAAAATCGCAGCAATGACTGTAAAAGCAGCAAACCTGAGAGAAAAAAAAAGAAGCTGAATTTGAATGTGCCCGCGTGGGGAACAACTGTTAGTTTCATAGGTGAATATAACAAAGCAAACGAGAAACTGCTCCTCTGATTAATTAGCCCCCAGTCGCTGATTACGCAGGTTGAAACCGCTGCCAAAAAGTTCCACTCAGTCTCATCCAACTGTAGCACAATAACTAGCGCTTTTGTTAAAATGTGGGAAATTAGAAAGTGATATTAAATTCTAACTTGATTTATTTTGCATGTGAAAAGTTATTGTGAAATCAAGCCACGGCTAGCACGGTGACACATTTCCAATCCAGTTTCCAAGCCAAAAGTTCAAAGGGTCATGTCTGAACTTGAATTCTCATTAGCAATGTGTCTAGCCTTTATTTGAGTCAAAGTATGAGGGACCTCAGGCTAGTTTGCTCTTAACATGAAAGACGTGCGACTGCTAGTGTAAAAGTGTTGATGATGCCAACTTTCTGAACTGCATTTGTGTTTACAGACAACATGTCTTGGCTGATTTACCATATTTGTGATGAGGGACAAAATGATTCGTTTTTTATCAGAACAGCGCGAAAGTCTCATGTCAGCCGAAAAAATAATGTGTAATACTATCCTTTGAGTAGTAACTATTTTGCAGCTTGGTCATTTAAAACCTCTCCTTAAGCAAGCCCTGTATATTCCCACAGCAATGAAACCCAGCAAACACGTAGGGCTGTAATGATTACATGATTAAAGACTGACTAACATAACTGATTAAAATGTACACCCTCTCTGAATCATCTCGGTAATTTATTTGCAATTTTAATTATAAACAGCGTGCCGAACTGTTTCGCAGATGTCTAGCAGACTAAAAAAACTGCTCCAATAATATTCAGGTATACTGAAGGAGTCGACATAAAACTGTAACAAACTATTTAAGCAGAACCGGTCTACGCATGCGTGTTTGAGTTATTAAGTAGTTGAAATCCAGGCTGATCTTTCCGGTGGAAATTTGCGTTAGACTCACTGAGGTCCAGGACGTCATCGGTTTTGATGAGATCTTCTGGACGTGTCAGGGGCAGCTGGGTCTCCGGCTCTCCCTGAAGCTGCAGAGAGAGCGCTCGCAGCATGAAGAACACACGGATAGCCTGTGAAAGAAACACACACACACACACACACACACACTCTTTAGAATCACATCAATAAAGGAGTACACATCTTTTTGATTCTTCTATAGCAGTGCTTCACAGTCCTAGGGGTTGAGATACGGTCCTTCACATCGTACTGTTTTTCTTTCTCCAACACAACCATCCGAAGTAAGGGCTTATTAAACGGCTGATAAGTCGGATCAGGCATGTTGGAGCAAAGAAAAGACCATAACATGCAGGGCAGGATTACTCCAGGACCAGGAACTGGGAACTATCATCCTAAATTCAAAACTTTGCATCTGACAAATAAGCTGGTGTATTTCCACACTCTAACCACATGAAAGACGCAAGCTGCTTGTTCAAATCTACTGCTGGAGGAGACACACCGCATGCCAGTACCCACTGGCCGCAATAAAAATGATTTTATCAGTTTCAGCGTGTGGAACTGGGGCTTTCTGTGTGCTACCCATGTTTCCAATCACTAGTCAAATGCTAGTGATGAACAATGCTAGGCTTGAACAATCCCATGTGGCCCTTTCGGGGACCCTGCCCACTGGTTAATGTGGGACTAAAAATGATGCAGAGAAACAGATGGAAGTGATTGTAAAGCACAAAGTGTACCGATACGGCAAGTGGGGTTAAGAAAATGTAGAAAGAGTAGATGCATGGTCTGTGTACCAAATCAAGTGGCTTGTCAGTGTGTATGGACACTGCTACCTTAACTAAATAACCCTCGAAGAAGCCTTTTTGGTTTTGTTGTTGCTCAGTCTGTACTTTGCATCTGTATCTTGTATACCCCAGGGCATGACCACAAAAGAAACCTTTCATATACTAAGAACATGTGTGCACAATTACGCCTTAAACAAACAGACCTGTCAGGAATGGCTAAATTATAAAGAGAATATGATAGAGAACAAAAGTTTAAACATGATAATGTATGACCTATGCAAATACACTGAGTAAGCAATGTGTCGGACTTTACTGTAACGTGAGCCTAAAGCCCTAATTTATTTAGTTTTATCTAAATCTGTTAGTTGATGAAACAAAAACGCTTTCATGCTAAGTTCTGTGGAACGGAAAGGAATTTCCAGAACAAGCCAACTCTTGTTTCTGAGTGAAATCAGTCTAACAGTCAAGAGGGATTAAAAATAGGGGTGTAATAACAGCATGAGTACATAAAGGCTCTCAACCGCAGCAACATACACAGTTCTACACATTTCCTAGAACCACATATGACTAGATGGTCAAGGACGATGCCAAGAAAGCAAACAGAAATCATCTGTGTTAAAATGCCTTTCCCTTTTACAGACAATCACAGTTTTCAACTGAAGGAAAAGGAAATGAAGGATCCATTGTATTGCAGAGCATCCATCCACGGTTTGCCTTCACTGAGGAAAACCAGACGAGTTCTCTGGAAGCAGACGGAAAGCACTTTTGTTTCAGAGACTTTTACAGAACCCAAAGACGTACAATGCCACAAGATAAAAACTTTGCAATCATGTGAAACTTCCTTTCATTCTTATTATGTGACTCCCATTTTTCTGTGTACAACATTTCAACATCATGGATTTACTCCACAGTTTCTCTATTACAGATGATTATCGTTATTAGGAACAGCTTTCAAATCAAAACCATATGAAAAAAAAACAACAAACAAAACATGAAAAAAAAATCCAAAACATATGGAAAAAAACAAAACAAAACCTTATACTAAAATGAATTTTAATGAAAGCTCTATTTAAATTTTAACGAAAGTTGTATTTTAGAGATGTTGGACCTTTTCTCTATGAACAGGCATATGCAGAAGTTTGACTCCCCAGTGTCAAATGGGACATTCTCTAGAGGGAAAACACTAAAATTAATATTTTCTATCAATTCTACTCCACTGTTTTCATTTATTTGCTAAATTTCACAAACAAATTGTACATAAAAATGTGCTGTATGTGTTTGTGACTGATTTCTCCCATGTTTTACACTGCATGTTCTGTCAAAAACAATGATTAGATCTAGAAATGTGCCAAAAATATTTTTGTATATCAGTATGTAAATGTCAGGCAAAAACCTAATCGAATGTGAGACTGTCTTTGTTGCCTGTCACTTAAAAGCAAAGTTTCAGTTAAGGCTAATTAAATGGACCAATTTGGTTGTAAAAAAATGCAATCAGAATTGGCCATAAAATTCATAATACTATATATACTACATATCCCATAATGTAGGGCAACGATTACAATTTTTAATTGCACTGTTATACGCAAAATTCAATAATTCATTCAAAAGTAGTATATTACACATTTTTATTTTTAAAGTACTGCTATTTAAACAAAAGTGCAATAACATCTGGGTCCCAAACACTTTAATAAGGAGCTTTTTTTTCAACAGCTGTGTTCCCTTTAACACAGTTGCACAGTTACAGTAAAAGCAACGAACTTTCAAAATGAATGGATTAAAAAAATATATAGATATCTACAGATATATAAATACAAACACATGGTATAAACGTGAAGAGATGTGAGAATACATGCATACGCAGACAAAAATACAAAAATGAATAAAGCTGGTTTCCAAGTTCACTGCAGAATTTGTAACTTAGTGTTACTAAACACGAAGAATTCTTGGTAGTGTCTATCAGGGAGGTATCTCCTCTCCATCTGGGTAGAGATGGTGGTATGTACCCTAAAATGTGTTTCCTGAATGTGTTTTATATACAGGCCTGACTGGCTCGTATGTTTTTCTGATGCCCAAAATGTGAAGAAAGAAACTAAACTGGTGCCCTTATTCTGCCTAAAGAGTGTTTTAATTAGGCTGTGCTTCAGTCATTCCATTATTAGGAAACAACCAGTCACAGAAACATGAAGTGGAACTGATCAGAAAGATAAGATCTTTTCTGACATGACTTGACAGGCCTGCAAAGAGTGTGACGTCAACCAATAGGTCAATTTCCAGATCAATATCAGCTTTGGTGGAGCTCGTGTTTTTGCTCACCCTGCGCGTTTTCTCCACGTCGCCGCAGGGCAGCCTTTTCACGAAGTCGATGCCAGTCAGCGGTGTTCCAGTAGGGGGCAGCAGAATGGATGCATCCATCATGAGATACTCCACGTTCAGAGGCTTGCTCTAAACAACACAGAGTAATGACTCTTACGTTAAAACCGAGAACAAACAGCCATGTCGCATAGAAAAACAGGCCTTTATTTTTGTATATAATCAGGCACTGCAAAGCGAGGCTGTCTTTAGCTATTTCATGTTTACAATAGACCTACACAGTCATGGGTGGTTTGCTTAATCATCAACTAGCCCTAATCAAAACACAAGGATGCTGGCAAAAGCTTGCTTACGGTCATGCTCCTGTACTCATCTTCAAACATGTCCAAGAAAATCTCCTCCCCCTGTGGGAGAGACACAGAGAACAATTACGTCAAATGGCAACCAAGGGGGGAAAATTGCAGGTTTTCTTATGATTCTTTTGAAGCTAAACAGCATGATAGTCACTGTCTACATATTCACTGCACGTATGGACACAAAACATGTCAATATACCAAGCAGAATACCAGCTTTGAATTTGGTCACACCTGCTATTACAGGCTTTTTCCATTCACGTTGACTTTACTTAAACATTATAAAGGAATTTCACATTATCCAGCAAGCAAACAACACAAACACTTCTCCAGGCTGCTCACACTGTATTTTTAGTTCACTGCTTTGATAGAGGGGCATTTAAAAAAAACATGTATTCCTGCATTTCATTGTTAAATTCTGGAAATAAATGCACAGACAGATAACACCATCACTGTTTATGTTTTATCTTGGAAACAAATTGCAAGAATTTGAGCAGAAGTCTTTGGATCAAAATGAGCGTGAATGTATAAAAAGCATGAGTCAATAAAAAGTTTGACCAGGTTTGACAACTTCTTTAGATGTACTATACACTTCTCTAAAGCAAAAGTGTTACATTCAGACATGCTTGTTCAACACACCATTTGTTACAGGCTTTGGGGCCGTCAGTCTCATAAATCTGGAGGACTCAGAAGCCCCCGGAGGCACAGCTACTCTAAAACTGGTCGAATGTATAAAGAATGCGTGAGAAGCTCCTGAAAGTGAATGACAAAGATTCTTTGGGTAAATCTCACGGCATGAAAAGAAAAGGATTCAATCTGATAAGTTCCTTGCATAGCGGCAGGTAAGAAGATAATTTATGTGGGAACAAAGTGTCCTAAAAGACTCCTGGGAACCTCTAACCATGTGGTTTCTGAGAAAGCACATAGCAAGAGGCTCCAAGGATTAATTTAATCTGAACATAATTTAACTTTAAATTGAGTAATGAATCTCAGGTTTGAAACCAAATGATGTGTATCGATTTTAAATATAACATACAACTAACATAAGTGTAATACTTAATTCTGTCCTCATAAATAACTATAATTTAAAAAAAATCATCTATGTTGTCACTAATACAGAATGTTAGAATATATGATATTTTCTATGTTACACTTGGGTACTTGTGCAACATGTTATGACATCTGTTATGGGCTACCAAGGCAGCAGAGCTCAGAGGTCAAAGATTAAATGATCCCAAAACGAACATGAGAAAAATACTCTTTTCAGATCCTAATAAACTAACTTCCAATTTTCAATGTATGTCTCTTTTTTAATGCATACAAAGTTTTGCAAAAGTAATGCATACTTTGATTTGCCTACAGGCAGAATAACAGTGTTCGTCTACTTAACATCTAAGAATGTCTGTGAATATTATTCAGTGATTCCATGGAAAAAAATACAAACTGCAAAATACTCACAAATTAAGAGAGTGAGATTTTAAGAGGCATCTAATAAAGAATACTTTTTGTGCAAGACTATGTGATATTAGGCAAAGTGTTGAGAAGTGCGATACTGAAAATCGCTTGTGTGCGGACATGTATCTGTGCTCCAGACTTCCAAAGAAAATCATTTAAAAACCCTGGCTGAAGCCAATAAGTAAAGAAAGAAAACACCCCTTGAAACAGCACAGGAAGATAAAACACATGACCTGTAGCACGGAAGGCCATAGGCAAGGATGACAGAGCTGGAGACATGAAGGGCATGAAGAGACGAACGTGTTTCAACAGCAAATGCATTTAAAAGGCCAGTGCTTATTATTTGCGGGCAAAATGTAAACAAAATATATAAATTAGTTTAGTCAGCATCAAATCACAGAAAACTGCAATTATAAAATACACTTTCTCACATATGTAGGCACTGATATTTATCTGAGAACTAGTCTCTGGTGAGATCGAGACTAAAAATGGGAACTCGGAGCCTCAAACCAGTTAGTTGTGGCGGTTTCTGCCAGTGAAAAAGTAACAGAATGCTGGCTTCTATCGTATTGGTCACCACTAACCGAAGCCCTAATGGTGATGAATACAGTAGTTCCAATTTGTTACACCACCACAAAAAGCTGAATCTAATCAACATACGGTGAAAGGGAAGCCGGGCTTCAGCTCAGTATTAAATGCACTGTTGCAACTTAGTGAAATTTGTTTCTAACTGTAGTTACAAAAGTACTTTAATTTGTCAATACTGTGAAAAGACAATCCAAGCTTTTACTACAAGAAATATGGAGAAGCAGCCTTTCGTTTTTGGAGATCAAAGATGTGGAACAAGTTGCCACTAAATATTCGTCAGGCCTCCTCTCTCAATATGTTTAAAAAAGCAGCTGAAAACGCACTTTTATACCCTAGCTCTTAGTTAATAGTCTCTGTTTTATATTGATCTATTTTACTTCTTTTACTTTTGGGGGTATTGTATGATTAATTGTGTTTCTGTTCTGAGTGCCCCTTTTTTGTGTTGGTTGATTTGCCATTTGTTTTTTTTAAATTATTATTTGATTTTCATATTTGAATCTTAATACTGTTTTTATTGCTTATTTTACTGTTTTTTGTATTTTATTGATGACATCTTAATGTACTTTATGTAGAGCACTTTGAGCTGGATTCACATGTATGAAAGGTGCTGTATAAATAAAATGTATTATTATTACCACCATTACCCTGCTCTAACACACTCGAAAGGCTTAACATACAAAAGACTTAATTGTGTTTGCACAGTATATTTTTTCCATTATGACACGCCTTCGCAATACTGATATTTTATGAGACTGTGAAAATGAGCTCGCATAGTGAAGCTGTGAGCTTCACAGTTCCTGATGAGTGTGTCTGAGGATATTTCATTAAATAAAGGGAATGTAATCCAAGAAAACACAATATTTTTGGTCAAAATAATGACACTCACATTACTGATTGACTAAACTGGTTTAAATACACTGGAGTATTCAAGGTATGTGAGATATATTGATGCATTTGGCCACACTGTGGAACCCAACATGGAAGAACTACAGAGACCTTGGAAAGATATAATATTTCGTAATTTCTATTTAGCAGAGAAACAGGAAAAAAAAAACAGAAATGGATGTGGAGGTAAAGAAACATGCTGTTCGCTCTTGAGCCACACATAACCACAGTGTGGGGAAAAAAGAGCAGTGCAGCCACACTAATATACAACAGGATCAAACATTAGGATAACTTGTGGGAGCATGTCTGTCTGCCATGAACAGCTATAAGCAAAGAGTATTCTAGTTTATGATGACTGTCTTGCATTTCTATTGTTTCACAGAATCTGAGCCATGGCATCCGCCTGTTCGACATGTTTGAGCAGCGTCCTGCCAGGAGTTCCCCAGAACAGAAATCAAAAGTCCTAGGCATGAGCTGTCAATGTTTAACTCGTTGTAATTACAGGAAATAAATTACCAGTGAAAAGACTTGGGAAAACACTTGACTGGCAGTGCAGCAGGACACACAGCAAGATAAAACAATCAGTCAAGAAAACTACCGCATGACAGATGACCTACGCCTTTGAATTACTTTTGTGCCTTTTCCCTGAAATTCTACCATGTTCAGTAAGAGACTCGCCTTGTAAAATCGCCGAAGAAGGTGAAGACTTTCCTCCCTTGCACCCTGCAAAAGAAAATATGCAAAAAATGTAACATTTCAAATACATGAAAATTATACATATTACATATGCATGCCTGTATATGACGTATGTATGTGTACATACATACATACATAAACATATATTTATATATAAATATATATTTAAAAAAAACATATATATATATATATGGTTAATATATAGATAGATAGATAGATGTATACACACACACACACACATATGCATGTATGTAATCTACACAGTGTACACACACACACACACACACACACACACACACACACACACACACACACCCCAAGAAACAAACAAGACATACACTTTTTCCTTAAAGGATTTTACAGGAATGACAGAGACTTCTCTAAATGGTAAAAGCAAAAGTAAAACATTACGCAATGTGAAAAAAAAAGCAATCAGGGGAAATCCCAGCCAAATTCCAACATAAAGTAAATAATATTGAGAAATACTGGTCATATTTGGATGAAGCAATAAATTACTTATGTTCTGTGTAATAATTATCTTATACCTGGTTTCTGATTTAGTTAGTCTACTCCTGCACAATAACCCCTTGAAATGACTTCCTTTTGACAAAACAGTGTCAAGATGTTAATGCACTAAAAGCGAACTGAGAGCAGTGATCTGTTGCCTACCTCCAGACAAGCCAGGTGGACATCTTTAATGATGCACTGGGTGCCAGACAGGACTGACTGCTTGAACAGAAGACAGCTTAGCTCCAGAGTAGCCAAACGTACCCTCCCGTCTGAGAATGGAACAGACAGTAATAAGAGAAACAAATCTGTGCGCTGAATGCATCGTTTTTATACAAAAACTAGGATTTGAAATAGATTTAAATCAAATCCTATTTAAAGTTTGAGAGGGGATATGCACAAAGATCCTCCGAATGTAAAATATAGGAATAGGAAACATGGGAACAAGCTTTGTAATTACAATTGGCAGATGTTTTGACAATGCAACCCACTAATACAAGCTTAATTTCCATAAAATAAACTTATATCACAACTGCCAAGAACAGATAAGTGCAATGGTTCTTTCATGTGTAATATGTCTAAGGCAACATTACTGTGTATCATTCAATGTCTGGTGATACTAAGCATCTGAATACTATACATTTAT
>JBBPCX010069608.1:0-11232 GCA_037974365.1 Hydrocynus forskahlii | reverse complement strand
ACCAGGAGCAGATGATTCCAGATGATCAGGCGGTGATCAGTATACTGGTGGTGCTGAATGCTGAGTGGCTGGAACTCTATTATCTAGCTCCTTGTGTCTTTAGACACTTTGCAGTCAGTCATGGTAAAACATTTGTTCCTATTTCTTTCATTTAATCTCCTCAGTATGACAAAGATAACAGAGTTTGAGAGGCAAGTATTTTGCACCAACAAGGTAAAAAAAAAGAAAATATGTATAAAGAAATGAGAAGACTTTTGCACAGTACTATATATGGGCAGGGTACAGGGTGGGATTTTTTTTTTTTCATTGTAGCTGGGTTGGTTTAATGAGATTTTAAACAAAAAGTAATTACAGAGGAAGGCAGCAAGGTGGAGCCGTGCACACAAAACTCGAGTGCCAGCTGGAATCCTCAGTCAGAGTGTTCCAAGAAGGCGGTGTTGAAACTAACACACAAACTCAAAGCATCCCTGTAAAGGAGCGTTCAATTTCTCCACACTTCAGTGAGTATTAATGGAGTTTTAAATCCTATTACATGAGCATGAGTACATTATCTTGTATTTGTTTTTGATTTTTTTACATATTCATTTCTTTCCTCTTTTTTATGTATATTTTGAGGATTTTTGCTGTAATGACTGCTGTACACTTTCTTAGTATGTGGGTCAGGTTTTGAAGGACAATATTAATAAATACATCGTGTGAATGAAGACCTTGGGAAAAGCAGGACAGCGGTTACTGTTATGCACCTCTTTCTCTGAGCTCCCTTTGTTCAACTTTGTGTGGGAGAGTTACTGATGTCTTGGCAGCTTTTCATTATATATACAGGCTAGGCATTGTCAAGTACTTTGTGGATGTGTGTGTGTGTGTGTGCATGGAGGTTTGTCAGTGTCGCATTGAGAGCCTTGTGTATGAAATATTTCCCATGTGAACGGAACACCCATTTTAACTGATTTAAACCAGTTTTAAAAGGCCCATTTTTTTCCATGATCCTTATCAACCTCTCTTTACCTCTTTAAGATAACACAGGCTGGGTTTGCCACTGTAACTTTAAGACTAAACTGCTGGAGGCTGAACAGGCAGATAAGTGTAAATGAGTTGGGTTTTTGTGACATCACAAAAGCAGCAAATTCTAAATGAGCTGTTTTTTCTGCTAAATTTGCGTATATAGACTTTATCGCATGGGAAAGGAATGGGTGTTTGGAAACCTCGACCTTTGGCTTTTTACATGACATGGGCTCTTTAAATTATACTTAATTATAACTGGTAAACATTTATAACCAACAGTTAACATAAGTCCATTAGAGCCCAAGCTCATTCAAAATGCTGCAGCCAGAGTTCTAAGCAAAACCAAGAAAAGAGAACATCACTCCAATTCTCAGGTCCTTGCACTGGCGCCCAGTTCAATACAGAATTGATTTCAAAGCATTTCTCATTGTGTACAAGTCACTCAATGGTTTGGGCTCTAAGCCCATCTCTGATATGTTTGATGTTTATGATCCTGGTGAGTCTCTTAGATCTACCGGAGCTGCTCAGCTAGTGGTGAAAAGATCTGAAACTAAACCTGGTGAAACGGTGTTTATCCACTATGCTGTCCAACCGACTGCCCATCAGAATCAGATCTGCACCCACTGGAGCTTGAAAAAGCTGCTAAAAATTGCATTATTCTCCTCCACCTTCTATTGCTCTTTCAGTTTTTTTTATGTATTTTTTTATTTCTTACATCTCCTCCATTATTTGATTCTACTTGATTCTATTTATTTTATTTTATATTCCATTGCTGTAAAGCACACTGAGCGACCTTTTGTGTAAGATAATTACATAAATGATCTCGAACAGTAAAGGAATTGAGTTTAAAGGTACTGTACTTTTTTTAATACCAGTGATAATAGTCAAAAAGAATGATGTTTCTAGACTAAATCTGTTCAAATCTGTTTTTGAAGGACATATTCCGAGATCTCACTCATCACTCCCTGATCAGGACTCAACAGAATGCCTGTGAGTGAAAGACTGCTGTGGATGTGTTCGGTCATGCTCGTTTTGCTGACTCAGCACACGTCACACTCGGAAGTAGTTGGCTTGTCTGGTGAGTCTCCTGAATGGCAGCAGTACAGATCTCAAACAATGTAGACACAACACAGTGCATCATATCTGAAATGTGAGCAAAAGCTTGGCAAAGCTTATTAAGGCAAACACTTAAGTGGGAATGTGAAGTCTGAGTCTTTCGGATTACAAGTGACTCACTTTCAGCAAACCGGGAATCCTTTGAAGAGACACTTCCTCACACACCCAATACAAAAACAATTGGTAAGATACTAGTGAAAGTGCTCTATTTCTATTTTAACTTGAGTTCAAGTAAAAAAAGAATTTTCTTTTATATATCCTTTAGCATCAAAAGTAAAAGTACAGTGAGATATTCTAATGATCTTAAATTCTTACTCATATATTCTTTATTTATCGCACACATAGTTACACAAGTACAACAAAGAACCCGTGAGTCAACCTATGAACTTACTATGAGCTCAAAGAGAAATTTGAAGTGGCTGAACTAAGCTGAACTAAACATACTGAAAAAATAAGTATATCCCAAATAAACATTACAATTAGAAACACATAGAGCACTATGTAATTGTAATGTGTTTCCAATTGTAATTGTAACTCAGAGCACTATGATAGGTTTGATATATACAGGAGTTTGTCATATATTTTCAAATTTCAAATTAGCACAAAAAACGTTTTGCGTCTGAAATTTGCCTCTTACGTTTTGCTCTGGAGCTGTGAGACTCACAAATAATGGAAGCTTAGCTTAACTTATACTAGACCAGGGGTCACCAACATGGCACCCACGGGCACCAGGGTGCCCCCAAGCACCACATGAGTAGCCCGCGGACCTGTTCCAAAAACAGCACAACTCACCAGTGAGCAGCGTCTAACATTTAATTTTATCCTGTTGCTATTCTTCTTTAATCACATTTGCATTTATATAGATTTGAAAATGACAATATCTTAAAAAAAGCATATAAACATGTTTATTATACACAAAGTTTAGATAAGTTTAGGTAAACTCTGTTCTAGTGTATCATACTGGCAGCCCTTCGTATGGCTCAGTACCCGAGAAGTAGCTCTCGGTTTCAAAAAGGTTGGTGATCCCTATACTAGATAAATCAGACCTGAGCAAATTTAATCATCACACACTCGCCTCAGATCACATCAGTGTGTCATTTCAAGTAGTTTCATGTACGTTTGGCAATTTTAAATAAAAAACTCTTGATTTTTTTGTGCCAATCCATTAATGTAAGTTTTTATTGCTCTTCTCTTCTGCAGTGGACCCTCCAGATAACATAAGGCTCATAGACCTGGGAAACCTGGGACACTTGAGCATTGAGTGGAACAAACCAAGGAGCCTGCAGAACCTGACGGACTGTACCGTCCGCTACCAGCTCCGCTTCTACGACACATACATGAAGAGGTGGAGGGTGTGTATTTACACCACATTCACACTAGGGTGTCCTAGATAATGGTAAAAAAGATGACAGTTTTAGGAAACTTGGGAAACTTGATATTTTCTTCTTGCTTCTGGTGAGAGATTAGAATCAATTTTAAGACATTTTGACTTTGGAAAATCAAAGGTTTATTGGGAAATTGTTATTTTTTTCCTCTGAAGTACAAAAAATACAAAAGTGCTCATTTTCAAACTTTAGTCTCAAATGTAAAAGTATGGTGAGATGTTCTAATGATCTCACATTACTCCTCTTGTGTCTTCAGTTTAGCAAAAAAATAGTTAAAATAATAGATAAAATTTCATTTCACTTTCATACTCCTGGAAAATGGAGACGCTGATTGAAAATTAACTCTAAAAGTAACGTTGCTAAACAACAATTGGGCGGTTGGTATTTAAGAGAAGGATGTATAAAAATGTGATTGGTTTATTTGGTTTGATTGATTTGATTTATTGTAAAAGCGTATCTTATGTTTTCCGTTATCATGGAAAGTGTAGTTTTTACTGTTCAGTATCTGGTAGAAAGTAGAAAAGTAAAAAGAAGAAAAACGGAGGAGTGAAGTTAAGTTCCCTCCACCAATGATAGTTAAGAAAGCCTCAAAAA
This sequence comes from Hydrocynus forskahlii, assembly GCA_037974365.1. Classification (NCBI taxonomy): domain Eukaryota; kingdom Metazoa; phylum Chordata; class Actinopteri; order Characiformes; family Alestidae; genus Hydrocynus; species Hydrocynus forskahlii. Next base: position 7,135 of record JBBPCX010069608.1, on the reverse strand, counting down.
ATGGGAATACCGAAGTATATATTCTTGAAAAAAAGTACTTAAGTACAGTGTTGAAGTACATGTAATTGACTGTCCACCTCTGGACAGTAGTGGAAACCCCTTATAATTTCTTCTTAAAGGGTGTCAGCTTGCAGATGTAAAGAGAGCTACTTGTGCTGCTTGTCTCTTGCACTCAGTGATGTCTGATGTTTCCAAACCCTGCGGCAAGCATCTCCTGAGCTGTTTGTTTTAACTAAGCCTGCTATGAGTAATCCAGTATTTGGGATAAAAGAACCAAATGTAAGACATTTCACCTGTAAACAGTACAAAGTGTGAGAATCTGGTGAAATCAGTATCAGCAGCTGCAGAGAAATGAGGCTGGTGTCTCACCTTGTGGACTGATATCCTGAACGCTCTGCCGAACATGAGAAGTACCTACGGACCTGTGACTGCTCTTGGAGGTGAGGTGATAAGGACGTTAAATCAACAGTGGTCCTGCCAGGCAGTTTAATGTTTATTTAATGTGTCTCTTAAAACCCTCAGCCCACATATGGCTCTCTAAATGATTAGTTAGCTGCTGATGTTATGCTGCCACAAGGGAGCCTGTATGAGTTTAGATGAACTGGCCTTGAGTTGTTTGAACTGACCTTGGCATCGTTGAGGATGACAAATATTTTGCTTATTGGCTGTTTATCTGCTAGAGAGTCCTTGAGTGCGGTTATTGAACCACATGTGCAGCAGCTCTCTCAGTGGGTTGAGTCAGTGTTTGAAGTTCCCCTTGTCTAACCCTTTCAAGCTGGTGGTGATTTAGCATTTACTTTTCTGAAGTTCGCAACTCAAACTTTCTTCAGACTTTCAAAAGGTCCTTCACACTCCCACTCCCAAAGAACCTTCCATTGAAAGCCCTTTCAGTTCTTTACTGGTGTCCAAACTGTAAATGTTTACTCATGAAATTGCTTAAGATTCTGCCAGACTAACTCAAAACACATTAAGAACCTGGGAAACTTGACAAAAAAAATAAATGACTTACTACTGATTCATGCTGAATCTTAAATTTTTGCTGACACAGCCATGATTCAGCTTCTGTACGTCACCTGAGGACCAGCGCACAATTCACATCTTACTGATTAGGTGTGATTGTTCTTGGCCTCGCTCACTGCATACCTAAAGCCTCTGAGTTCTGTGGAAAATTTGGTTTCGCTGAACCACGAGACACAGGGCTAAGATGAAAGCATGTGAGAAGACGAACCAGGATGTGAAGTTACCTTATAAAGCACAAAAATGAAGATGTTCCAGGTTCTGAGCCTGGTGGAATATAAAACGTTTCTTATGAAGTTCTCTGGAATTGAACACTGGCCTCAGTTCATAACTTCATTTTCGCTTTATTTTGATTTAATACCTTAAAACCAATTTTGCCCACCTGTTGACACACCCACTAATTTATAGCACGAGGACTCTTATGACGCCTTTCTAAAGTGAGTGTTTTGTTATTAGATATGACGGAACACAACAGACATTTCCCAATAATCGTGTAAAAATCATATTTATCTGTCAACTCATATTACAAGTGGCTTCCCTTTAAAAGACAGGCCTTAATATTTTGCAACGAGGTGCCATGAAGTTTGGATTTCAGGGAAACGTTAGGCAAAAAATGGCAAATTTCCACAATTTTACCTTTTGGTGTTTAAAGTTCTATACTTGATTACAAGGCTAAAGTACCTCACGAAGAACAGAAGCTCAAAATGTGCTTAACCCTCCCTTAATTTACCCCTGAAAATACACCAAGCCCCTTCATTTGAATTCAGTGGCTGTTAATTTGTGAAACTGACCCCTTAATTTTACCTTCAAATTAGATTCATGGCAAGAGTGTGAAACACCTTAATCTTAAATTTAAGATGTTAATTCCAGAGGTTCTATTAATTAGGGGGCAAATTTGAAAAATTAAAAGGAAAATTCAGTAGTTTTACCCCTTAATCAGCCCTAATCTGTGCACTTTTTCCCCTAATTTTTCTTCATTTCCTGTATGGGAGATTAAGGTTAAAATTAAGGTCATTTTAAGGGGTAAAATTAAGGCGTTTGGTTTCGTAGTGTATACTAAAGCAATTACCAAGTCATCACTCACTTGTCTCAAACCACATCAAGTTGTTTAAAGTCAAACATACTTGCTTATGTGGTTTCTGGCACCGTAAATCTGTAAATGTGGCCTGTCATTATGGATAAAAAGATCTGACAGAAGCAAGTGATACTTGCATGTAGCGAAAATGTTGTCTGGATGTTTGTAGGACGAGTGTTTGAAGATTTTAGGGTTAGGGTTAGGGTTAGGGTAATTGGCGAGGTAGGAGCTTCTATTTCAGGTTACCTACATCATCCTTGTTGCTTTGATGCAAATTTAAAGAAGCTGGGCTGATCAGCAGAATCTGGGGTACATTTAATTTTTTTCCCAACGTCCAACAGATTTTTGCAGCTTCTTTTTCTTTTGCTTATTTGATTCCGTGGGTCAACTTTAAGCAACACTTACAGTTTGTACTTTTTTGTGTCTTGTAGAGTGTGCGGACGATAAGACTGTCCTACGACGCCCAGTTCGACCTGGAGAAACCCATCCAGGTTCGGATGCTCACCTTGGTGAAGGGGGCGTGCACCAATGGGACAGAGGTCCAGGGACAGGAGGTGGAGCTTGTGCACTCTCCTGAGCACACAGGTATGCAAGCAGCTAATGGATGCATCCCAAAATCTGCACCACCTTTGAAGACTCCCAAGTAATTCTATATTTTGCAATGAACTGAGACGATGACAAGACAGCGTCAGTATGAGCAGATTCAACTTCAGCACTCACCAGAAAAAAGACACAAACAGCTATGCATCGAGCCATTGCAGAGCTGAAGGAACTTTCCACAAACAGTTTATACTGAGCTCAAGGCAATAAGGGCTACACCAAGGCTGCCAAAAATGGGATTTGATAGCTCCTAGAGGAAAGATTTATGTGCACTGTGCACTGCAGATTCAGTTCAGTTCAAGTTTATTGTGCCAGTTATTGCTGGTCTCAGTTTAATGTTTAGTCTCTTGTTATTCAGTCTCTCTTTATGGACCATGTCTTGAAAGGTGTGACTGAGCTCACTGCCGAAGGGCATTTTAGTTATAGCCCTAAATTAAAACTAGACACTTTGGGGCAGCTGCTGGCCTAGTGGTTAGGGAGTTGCCCCTGCAATCAGAAGATTGTGGGTCTGAATCCCAGCACTGCTAGTGTCATCACTGAGGTACTCCTGAGCAAGGTACCGTCCCCACACACTGCTCCCCGGGCGCCCCTCATTGGCGGCAGCCCCCTGCTTCACTTGGTGAATGGGTTAAATGCAGAGAAAGAATTTCACACTGTGTGCTGTGGTGTGTTCATGCGTGTGACTATAAGGGGCCACCTTACTGGTGAATAGATCTATTTTTAAAACCAGTAGATAAAACTGTGAGTCTTTGTTGGCTGATTACTCATATACTTTTATTGCATTGGATGTTTCATAAAATTTGCACGTAAATAAGTTATCTAGTTACATATAGATGCATTTACATTTTCTTAAAGCTTTTGTATGATCTCCAAATGATGCGTTTCATTTTGAATAGGATTTCAGGGTTGAAATGAAGAAAAAGAAATATTTTAGTAGAAACTCTAGCACAAATTCAGCAATGAGCAATGTATTAGAAAAACTCTTCTGCAAAATCTTTCCAAACATGGTTAGAAATGAACAAAATGAATGAAATTCGATGAATGCAGTTCTCCTAGAAGCTGAGGTTTTTGGTTTAAGATTCGAGGAAGACCTTCCTTTGGGGGAAATCCATTTTTACAAAGGAAAGAGTCATTGTCTATTTTGATTCTACAGAAAATTTGCTTCTCATGATAGTGTCATTGTCTGTGGGTGGACCTACACCTTTATCACAGTTACCCAATTTTGGGAAACACAATGAACTGACTAAACACCCTGAAATTATATTTCTCTTGAGTTCACACTCTATTTTTAGTTTAAGAGAAAACAAGTTACAAATGCAGTTCTGCCTCTAAAGCCTCGCCTTAAAACCAAAGATCTGGAGGAACATTAAAATACTAGAATCTGTCGCATTACCTTACAGTGAAAGGGCATCCTCTATGTAGATGCGAAAAAGTGATTGTGTAGAGCGTAAGACCAAGTAAATAATCTCTTCTCACCAGCTCGCCCAGCGTATTGTGAGCTAAAATAACTGGCTCACTGAGGTTAACCTAGTGAGACCAATTAACACTTCTGTGCTCTGGTGGTCCAGTGGATCCTTCCACTTATGTTTTCCTCCCTAAACAAAGCTATGCACCCAAATGTACCATTTACAGTAAAAATCACTGCCAATCCCTGCCAATCTCATTTAAATGTAATAATTTAGTTGGTAATTTAGTCCAGATAAGTAAAGGAGGTACAATTTCCTTGTAAGACGAAATTCCTGGAGATGGGTTTTATCCTGCACTGTCCAGACTTTAACCTTCTTCTTTTCTGAATGCTCGTGCGGTGGTGTGAGTCACTGCCAAATTAACGGTGTTTGGTCCCTTGTGGGTTCAGCAAAGAGAGCTGAAACATCTGGGCCACAGGTTTCTGCCCATGGCTGTTTTCGCTAGAACTATAGCGGGAATTCCGCTGTGGGAAAGCAAAATAAACGTGCAGTGATTTGGTGCAATGGAACGTTATCTCTCTCAGGGTTTGTGGGTCTACGATACAATTCCTGGGGTATGCCTTAGGGAGAAGGTGCTCTGAAACCCCAAGTAAAAGGGAGGAGAGGCTTTTCTCTTTCCAGAGAACTTTCATTGAGGAAGTTCCCCCATTCACACCCTAGTGGGAGAGCACAAAAAATAAATTACAAGACAATAATAAAGCGTGCTTTGCTCTTCCCACTGTTTACTTTGGAAGACTATAATCCCTGCAGGCCAGGCATGCATTTGTCAAAGGCTGAGTAGAACTATGAGGAAGCTGGCCAACAACTGTCCCATGATGCCTCTCTGCTGTCGAGCTGAAAGAGATATTTTTGTTTACAACTGACGTTGTAGGATTAACCCCATATAAACTCTTGGGAGCTGTTTGGTGGACTACGCTGCAAGTTCTCACCTATTTAGAAAACATACTAAATAATACTGCCTTTAATTTCAGATATTTTTTATCTGTCTCAGGTGTGCCTGGCTCAAGGATAAGGGACTTTCATTGTGTTTACTTCAACAAGGAGTACATGGACTGCACGTGGAAGTCAGGATCTGTTGATCCCCCAGCCTCAAAGCACTACCTCTATTACTGGTAAAGACACACCATCCAACCATACCGTCCAGAACTACAGCATCCGACAATACCATGCAACACTACCCCACAACATCCAACACTAGATAATGGGTTTTAAGCTTCTTTGTAAAATACGAAGTGAAATAAAAAAGCATCTGAGTAAAACTAGTTAAATACATGTGGAACATGTTATTGTGACATACGTCAGGTCAAGTTTATTTATATAGCTGATTATAATACACAAAGCATCTGCTAAATGCTGTAAATGTGAATAATACATATGGAATATGTGCATGTATTATGTGTGTTAAGCATATCTGCCCTGTTTTCCCAGGCACAGGGAAATGCAGGAGACAGCAGAATGCCCCGAGTACATCCCATCCTCCACATTCCAGCGAGGATGCCGATTCCCACAGAAGTCTCTTTTGGAATTTTCTGAGTTCAACATCTGTGTGAACGGCTCCTCCGCGGCAGGAGCGCTGAAGCCTGCCTTCTTCTCCTTTCAAGTCCAAAACAAAGGTAATTGAACCATACCACAGAAATGACACACTACCATGATAAACCCTGGCATGGAGACATTCTGCTGTCTCCTGCATGTCCGTGTGCCTGGGAAAATAGGGCAGATATGCACAACACACTTTATACACACAAATCTAGCCATGTGATATCCTCCTCACATGCCTCCGGAATCAGCTGAGTGACCCTGCACTCACCATCTTCAACATCTTATCTCTATTTCACATGCTGCAATCTGATATAGTGATATAAACAAAAAAACTAAACACAAGAAAAACTGACCAAGCAACATAAAGCACATACTAAAACTAAAAGACGAACTAGGATTGTTTTTTTTTTAGTGTTATTAAAAATGTTTACAAGTTTAAAAAGATATCTTCTCAGTGAATTATAAGTGGCAATTAACTACTATTTGGGAAATAATCCAATACAAATCTGTTTAAATTCTGTATAATAGAAACATGCACATATGTCCGAATCAGAAAACTGCATTGGTCCCGGAGGAAACTGTTAAAAGTTCTGCTGTTTAAATATCATGATGAATAGACTAGTATAAATGATTCAAAATTACCTGGAACAACTTTCATTATATTAACGTAGATGATATACGCTGACCAGTCAGAGTCCCCATGATGACCTCGTCCAGTGGACCTGTGAGCGTCAGAACTGGACCATGGGATAATAGAAGAATTGTCTGGTCTGCCAATTCACATTTTCTTTTACATCATGTGGACGTCCACGTGCATCTGCATCACTTACTTGGGGAGTAAATGTCACCAGGATGCACTATGGGAAGAAGAGCTGTGTGGTCCTCTGGACAGTGCTCTGCTGGGAAACCTTGAGTCCTACAATTATGGGGATGTTACTTTGACAAGGACCACTTACACAAACGTTGTTTCAGACCAAGTACCTCCCTTCTTTACAATGGTGTTCCTAGCAGAGGCCTCTTTCAGCATGATGATGTCCCCCCACACTGCACAAACTGTTCAAGAACGGTTTGAGGAACATCACAAAGAGTTCGAGGTGCTTCCAGATTTCCCAGATTTCTCAGTTCCTCAGTCCAATCAAGCATCTGTGGAACTGGACCTTCAAAGGTCTTGTTGAGTCCATGTCTTGTCTGGTCAGAGCTGATTTCTCGGAATGAGTGAGACCCACACAATATTAGGAATGTCACATTGTGGTCATTTGGTGTTTATAATATATACAGTTCTGTGCAAAGCCATTTTTCTCAGTGTGTGATGAAGTATCTTGCTGCCAACAAAATCAACATTAGAGTAAATACAAACCAAAAAACAAGACAGCAGTAAAAAGTATCAAGACCTGTGTTGTTTGTAAAAGTAGTTGATACTGTGTGAGCTGGTGAGGAG
>JBBPCX010069607.1:0-11233 GCA_037974365.1 Hydrocynus forskahlii | reverse complement strand
GGGGCAGAGAGTGAGAGTGAGAGAAAGAGAGGGGGGGCAGAGTGTGAAAGTGAGAGTGAGAGAGAGAGAGAGAGGGAGAGGGGGGCAGAGAGTGAGAGCGAGAGAGAGAGGCAGAAAAAGGGGGAAAGAGAGAGGGGCAGAGAGAGACACAGATCACACAGGAAACCTTTATGATCACACCAACAGTAATATCCATACAACAAAACAAACTGAAATTCAGGAAGAATTGGAAGTACCTTCACAACAAAGGAACCATTTGTGTGGCGAGCAATTATAAACTAAGCCATTTTTGCACATTTACAGGACTGCAACTGCTTGTTAATAAAGCTTTGGCAGGAAACTGTGCAGGTCTGCTAGCCGTAGGCATGACTGTGGGGTTTATGTTTCTTCATTTGCAGCTACGCCCCCACATATCCTGAACGGTAAAGCAGTTATCAGCTCCAACCGCAGCATTACAGTGTTCAAGACAAAACAATACAAAGGACAAGTGAAAAGTAAAGACAAAAACAAAGCCATAAAATGATACAAGATTCAGTATTCTGCACTGATAATATTAAAAACACAGAAAGAAAGAGAGCGAGAGTGAGAGAAGTAATAAAAGTGAAAGTAAACACAAAGAAAACCAACAGTAAAAAGAAGATTCCAAATACTTTTGAGGAGAACTGAGTGTAGTAGATCATCAGGTATAGTGGACCAAAAAGGCTGCACAATATGGATAAAATATCAGTATTGTGATTTTACTGCTACACACTGAGATTGCAAAGCTTTTCAAGATCATCATCAGGTTTTTGGAATTAAAGAGGCTTAAAGCCTGTAAACACCTCCTGCAAGCCTGCAAGAATTAAAATGGAACCTGAAGACACTTCAAGCCTAATCTATAATAATAAACTATTTTGTGGACTTCTGTTGCAAAGAGACCCAGTTCTAATATTGAAAAAAAGAGTCAGAAAGAAAGGATATAGAGCACAGACAGGAGGAAAGCTGTGGTTTCATGCCAGAGAACTGACCATTCTGACCACTGTAAAGGACAGTGATAGTAATGCCACACATGACAATGTTATGCTGCTCTACAAAGGATCATACAGCATCTGTAGGTTACAGATAAATACGTTTATACGGATTTGATGCGCTAAGCTACTCTAACCGGCAAACTGCCCCACTTTACTGTGAAAACCAACAGTTTAAGGGGGAAATGTTGCCTTGCTGTTTAATGGCATTTATCATCCAAATAAGGAGATATAGAATATACAGCTTTAATCAGTGTCACCTGGTACATTTCATCCTAACTCACATACACATTTGTGTGTATATATACACACACATTTGCACACACACTCAGACTGATGCAGTACTAGGAGTATTGGACTTCTGCATTACGACACCAGCTGCTTTTAAGACAGTAATAATATTACTTTAGCAAAAATCATACAAAAATTCGATACTGCAAGAACAGTGGTGTACACAAACTGAGCGAAACCGAAAGAGAGAGAAAGTACGTAAGTGTGAGCTAAGCTGCAGACACCTGCTGAGAGGCTGATGATCCACCGTCCCACCTCTCCGTCCCAACCTCTCCGTGACCAGGGTCACACACAAACACACACACATGCAAACGCTGATTCAGGTAAACCGCGGTCCTGAGCACCACAGCCTTACTCGCTCCTCCAGTTCTCCATAATTTGTGAAAACAGGAGCGAGCTGAAGAGCTGGAGAGACCAAAAACGCTGCCAAAGAGTTCGGTAAACACGTCTGAGACATGTTTCACTTATCTCTCTTCTCTCGGACACGGTCATCAGAATTTAAACCCTCAGCTGTTTTAAACGGTTAAACGTCCAGCCCGGGACTGCAGCGTTCATTTGACTCACCTCCTCTCTCCGGAGCAGACTCGGACAGGACCAGGCAGAACACTTACGGATTTCTTTTGTTTTTTATTTATAAATCCAGACCCTGTAGCGCCGGGACGGTTGCAGATCCAGGATCCAATGGCCCAATAGCCATCTCTCGAGCTGCAGTTTGATTTCCACGCGGGACCCGCGCGTGGAGGTGGGAGAGTAAAGTGAAAACGGCGCATGCGCGGTCAGACTCGTTCACTCGGAATCGAATTCAGTTAAAATACGCGATCCGAATGAATCGACTCTGTGAACAGAATCTAACCATCTAACCTTAATCAGAATCAGAATACTTTACTGATTGCTTGTGTTATGACTGCCCAGAGACAACGAGGCAAGAACAATATGAAGTAAAAAAATAAACAAAATATCCCCCCAAAAAATCTATATATTCTCCCAACAGTATCTCCTCAGCACCTGTCCAAATCAACGCATCTCGCCTCTCTGAATTTTCCTCAAAAAGGTCCAACTCGAGCTGTCCCTCCAATAAACTCACTCCTGATCCTGTCCATCCTCATCGTTCCCAACACAAATCTTAACGTGTTCAGCTCTGCCACTTCCAGCTCTGCTTCCTGTCTTTTCGCCAGACACAAATGTTTGGGTGTAAATACTATGAGTAACTTACAGTTTCATACCCATATCCACTGTGAGTGGGAAAAAAAAAAAACACACCAAAAGTCTGTGGATTTACATAAATTTTGGTACATCGTTTCTGTGACAAATTTGCCCTGAAAATGTATTAATTACTCACATCAACCAACAGTATCTCAGCACTAGCTTGCTGAACCTAAGTCTTTGTGTTTTAATGTAAATAAAATTATGTCACCAAATCATTCAAAGTTATTTACAGTTGCCAACAAACTATGAAAAAGTAATTTCAGTAAAAGTTTCACGGTTTATTTAAGAAGCTGTTCGAAGTGCTTTCCCTTGGCCTGAACATAAGCCCTCAGCCTTGGTCGCCACTGATCAATTGTCTTGTCGACAACACTCTGTTTCAGCTCAGCCCAAACAGAGATGAGGTGCTGCTTCAGGTCCTCGATGTGTCGTACTGGAGTCAGGTAGACACGGTCTGGCATCAAACCCCAGATTCTGTAGTTGACCGGATTGAGGTCTGGCGAGTTTGCTGGCCAAAGGTCTGGTCCAATAAATTCTGGAGTCCCACAACATAGCAGCGCAACAGTGTCCCATGCACGGTGTGCTGTCCTGCTGAAAGACAAAGAAGTCTCCCAACACGGCCACATTTTCTGCATCAGCAGGACATCCCAGTAGTATGCACCATTGACTTTCACCCCGGCTTCAACAAAGAACAGCTCTGGGCAGCCAAGTTTGGAGACTGCCACTGACACCATAACTGAGCGGTTGAAGGTAGGACGGGTTCAAAGTAGGCACTTGGCATCAGCATCTCCCTTCTTTGTTGTTGATGGTACGTACAGATGATCATTCTGGGCATTCTGGGTGGTGCCACTGTAAAAACCTTTTCATCGGTAAACCAGATGAAGCTGTCGCTGTGCTCTGAAAACTTGCCCAACAGCTGCTTGCACCGTTTCAAGTGTGACTCTTCATTGCCTGTTAACTGCTGTGCACGGCGCTTTTTCAGGCACTTCAGCTTCAGGTCTTCATGGATAATCTGAAACACTGTGCTTTGGTTTATTCCCGTTTCTCTAGCTATCTGTCGAATTGTTCCGTGAGTCTGTGGCGTGCCCTCCTGTCTTAGCACAAGGTCATGTACAGCATCAGTGTTCTCAGGTGTACGCACAGAGCGTGGTCGACCACTGCCTGTTTGCCGATCCACAGTGCCGGTGGACCGAATCTTTCTTAGAAGCACATCTAAGCCGTTTTTTTTCCCAACCTTTCTGTGGGAACTCTTTAAGCAGTCGACGACTGCTGTAACCCTTTAGCAGAACCAAGTTCTAAATCAGAATTCAGTCTTCTGGACTAAAAACCATTCTGATTAGCAAATTTTGCAAGTGACAAACTCGTTTACAAACTATCGTCAGCGATAGCACGTATCCATGGCAACCAAACTTTTAAACCAGTCAAATTTTGCACTGTTTTGACACACATTTAGTTAGGATGCAGCGTACCAAATGTTATTAATATCCGCTGACTTTTGTTGAAGATGTGATGAAAAACATTTGTGTGTTTTTTTTCCACTCACAGTGTAGTAAGACTTTTGCACATAATAAGATATTAAAGCCAATGATGGGGTGCACGATTCATTGAACACTCATTTCTGCAATTTAAACATCCTGAAAACATTTGAAATTAAAATCGCTACTCAAGTTTGTGTTTCAAGTACTTTGTTTCTTTGCTGACAATTGTGCTTTAAATAAAACACATGTAAAAAAAAAAAACAACAACACGTTTTTATGTTTCACTCCCAAATGTCTTGTGACCCATCAGTGGTTCTCACACTCCGGCAGGTATGATTATGCGCAGCTATGGCCCTAAAGCATTTGTTGATATTTGTGATATGTTTTATACAGCTAAAACAGTCTGGGGTCAAACTGACCCCAAAGAATAATGATGTGTAAAAACAATGTGTACAGGACACTGAAAACTTTCATGTTGAGTTTGTCCCCATTAAATTAGAAAAAAAACCTTTAATATGAAGCAAAAAGTGACAGCAATTACCTATTCAGAGGCCTTCAACATTGAATAGGGTCAAATTGACCCCAAACATAAAAAGAGGGTTAAAGGAATTGTTCACTAATTTAAAAAAAATACACTGACTGACTTATGGTGTACTTCATACCTTTTAGTGATAAAATTTTGACTAAATTCTGAATCGGTTAGAACAATTCATTGAAATGGCTCGAATCATTCACAAGTATGCAACAAGGTCACAGTTTTAGAATACAATAAGGACTCAAAAATTCGACACATAATTTGGTTCAAATAATATACTCAGCCGGTTCAGATTTAACTTGACAAACATGAACAAAAGGTTGTTCTCAATATCACTGAGTGGTATTTTTATTATTTTATTAGGTTATTTGTAAATACTGCTGATATAAGTATATCATAGACTACACACATTCTACAAATAAAAGTTTGACTCACTTGGACTTCTGAATCGGTTCGAACGATATACTGAAGAGATATACAAGAGGTTCGCTGAATTATATAAATGTTACTACAACAAGGACTCAGTTTTAGTATAAAGCAAGGGCTCAAAATTCGACACGTGAGTCGGTTCAAACAATCTACTGAACCGGTTCGAAGCAGCGATTCATTCAAGAGTTGGCTGATCTCTGCTGTTCTCAGTATCACGCTGTATTATATGATTATTTTATGAGCTTACCTTTTATTTTCTGAGTTTGCTAGTTATAATTTTATCAGACAGCACTGCATACATTTTACAAATAAAAGTTCGACTCACTTGCACTTCTGAATTGGTTCGAACGAGATATTGAACCAGCTCGAATCATTCAGTTCTTTCATCGTTTTTAATAAATATACACAAGAAGTTATTCTCCGCGTCATTTTATTGAATTATATAAATGTTACTGTACAATAAGGACTCGACACGTGAATCGGTTCTAAGCCGGTTCGGAAGAGTGATTCGTTCAAAAAGTGGGCTCATCGCTGCAAACAAACCTGAACTAAAGGTTGTTCTCAATATCGCTATTTATTATTTGTTAGGTTATTTAAAAAAACTGCTAATATTAGTTATACCACACAGCACTCAAGAATTCAACACGTTAATCGGTTCGGAAGAGCAATTTACTGGAGAGTTGGTTCATCACTGATGGTCTGGATGGTCCCGGTCCAGGCTTTCCTGCTGTTGAACGATGCAGGCGGACGTTTTGCACCACAGATGTGTTTTTATTGCATTTTAAAGATATTTAGGAAAAAGTTTCTCTGCGATTTTAATTGAGTTTCATGAATATAAAACGGTGTATATTTCCAACACAATAAGGGTATTTTATCCCCCCCTCCTTCTCTCTCTGCTGCCTGATAAATTATTCAGGTAGCCCACGGCTCCTGCAGCAGAGACCACCACCGAAGGATGTTTTTGTGGGGGAGACGGACCCAAACACCCACAGACGAGTTGAAACAGCGTCTGTACCAGCTTGTTTTTGGTGTCGTCTGGTCTGGTCTCTAGTGGAGAGCTGTCAAACAGTTGTTTGTTTGCACCGAGGCGTTAAAGCCGGGCTGAAGAGATTAAACCCTGCTTTATCACCCACCAAAAATCACCCACCACACCACCACCCTGACCTCCACAATGCCGAGAGATAAACGGAATCAGTAAACGGAGGGACATTACCTTAACCGAGCTGCTTCAGTCCTACAGGCTGTGGATAAAGCTGCAGTTATATTCCCCCAAGTCTCTCACACTCTGTCCCTCTCACTGTTCCTCCAACTGCCTCAAGTATTTAGAGCACGGCTTGGCCCACGTGACCACGGCAGCCTCCTCTCATTGGTCGGTGGAAACGTGCACCTGTGTTAAAGAGTTGGGGTGGCTGTACCGTGTACAACATAGGGACAAATGTACTGGAACATGTGACCATCCCACCAACAAGGACTTTTAACGATATTGCTTTCAAGACTTTAAAATGGAGAATTGCTGAAATATGTGCCCATTCATTTCTGCAGAGCATTTATGAGGTCAGGCACTGATGTTGGGACGGGAAGGCCTGGTTTGCAATCTCCAAAATTATTATTGCCTGACCATTCCATCAACAGGGACTTTAATGACATTGCCTTCAAATACCCCAGGAGGTTAGGCACCGACGTTGGGACAACAAGGCCTGGCAATCTCCAAAAGTATTATGACACACTTGTTTTTCAGGGTTTGTGCTAGACCCCTCACTTCCACTGAAGGGCAATCTTAATGCTTCAGCATACCAAGATATTCTGGACAGCTCCATGCTTCCAACTGTGTTGACACAGTTTGTGGAAGAACCTTTTCTATTCCGGCATGACTGTGTCCCAGTGCACAAAGGTCTATAAAATCATGGTTGGATGAGTTCGGTGTGGAGGAACTTGACCAGCCCGCACAGAGCCCTGACCTCAACCCCATCCAACACCTTTGGGATGAACTGGAACAGAGATAACAAGCCAGGTCTGTTTGAATCACCCATTCTGGACACCAACCCTCCTTGACAGGAGTTGAGCCCCCGTTCAATGGCAAAGACTCCCTTTCTCATGCCCTTATTTTTAAGAATCTAGGTCAAGCATCTTCATGCTTAGATAATGCTAAAATTAGGAGTTCTTGTTGGAGGGAACTACTAAACGACAGCTGCTCTCCTATCAGCCCTGGCTGCACAAATGGCGAAAACAGTAACGTTTCAATAACATTTAAGCAAACGTCAGAAAAGGCAAATGTAAATGAATCACTATTTCCATCAACTACACTGCAGAGCGTGTAGCTCACTGAGGGTGATGAAGAAATTTGCTTCATTATTAGCCCTCGAGCACTTCTACCCTCCTTCTGTCAGCTGTACATGCCTGCATCATCATTTATCACAAAAATACATTTTAACATTTCTACATATTATGTAAAGGGTCTGAAAGCATGGCTGTTAATTTTTCACATCTAAGCAACTTGGATTATATATATAGCATGACTTGTAATGATGGGAGAATGTGTAACTGCATGATGTGTAAAGGTGTCGGCACGTGGTGTGTCATGAGGGAGGGACTGGAGCTCGTATATAAGATAAGATGATGTGTTGGGGTGGTTGCATTGTTATGTGATGTTAAATGGGTGGGGTGGAACCTTGTGCTTCAGGGGAGAGAGATGAACTAGTCTCCTTACTTTGTTTCTACTGTCCACCTGCACTGCAGAGATTAGTACTTAACCCTTGTGTAACACATCCAGTAACTCAATTACGGCTTATTAATGATCTATTTAGGTGCACTGGAGCAGAAAAAAGCAATAAGAGTGTGTCTTGATGCACATGTTTGTACTCTAAACAGTACGCCAGATAGACCAGGGTAACAAGATAACATTGGAAATGTTTTAGACTTTTAGTTGACGGTGGAGACTCTGAATAGTAGGACATTTGTGACTGTTGTACCACAATCTGTAAAATGCATGTTTTGGCAAGTTAAGACCTCATCTAAAGAGGCTTATAAGTGTGACTAACCACAGTATAGCTTGTGCAACATGAAACATGATTTGTGTTTCGCTATTGCAAATAAATGTGTTGTGTGTTGTGCATGATCTTTGATGCAATTTAGTCTCCTCTGTGAAAATGAAATACTGTTGTATTTGCTGTAATTGTTGTTAGTATATTATGAAATATAATATTTTGAAATGCATTGACTATTTATTATGGACAATTTACTACTGGAATTGGAAAATTAACTATTTATAAAGACTGGTAACAATAAGTGGGGTACCCATTCCAGGCCCTGGAGATCTGCCTCCCAGGACAGCTTAGATCCAGCACGCCTGGATGAAATACTCTGATGCACCAGGAGGCATTCATTACCTGGATCAGGTGTTTCAGATTAGGCTTGGAGCTAGAACAAGGTTTCAGCACGATAGCTGACAACATACTATGTAAACCCAGGTTTAGATACTCCAGGATTCATATTTGCCATATTTATTGTAATTGCAAGGAGTATGATGGGGGGGATTGAACAGCTTAATTATCAAAGAAAGCAGTAACAATACTATGTAAATACACAGAAAGTAAAAAATGAGGGTAGAAAGAAAAACTTGCCAATGCCACTGTGTTAGTGCTTGTTGGACTATCAGTTACTTTAAATCTGATATATATTTTTATGCTCAACACTTATCACATGATTGATTCCACCGACAAACACTACAAACAGAAATAAAAGTAAGCTGTAATAAACAGTGCCCATCTCTGTCAGGAGGATGGTTCAGACTGGTCAAAAAGCTGCTTACAATTTGAAATACCAAACCTTAACCTAACCAGGAGCGGGTTAGACTTGCAGCATGAGTTGCCATGGTGATGTAGGCTGATAAAATTTGATGTAAGAAATCCGGGTTGAGATTCAACGAAGCATAAATTTAGCTGGCTAAGCCATACGTCCAGCTTTGTCGTGACAGGACACCCCTGATATACAGCATTCATTACTACATTCACTGCTATACTCTGGTTACACTTCCTTGAAAACACATTCCTTTGCATGTTCCCCTGAAAATATGTAGCCAGTCTGGTTCCGCACTGGGCCTGTGAGTTAACCAACCAGCACAAATGAGGAAGATATGGCCCTGCTAAAGATATTGTCGGAAAGGGGGTCTTTATGGAATAATTCCCACCGCTGCCCATCACCTGAGTAACTTCATCAAGAGCTTCTACTGATTAGTTTACAGAAGCAGGTGTGCGTGAAATGAACACGAACGGCAGAGGCTTTGTGCCGTAGTACAAACGGAACAGCCAGAGCTAGACGCGTCCCCAGAGGCTGTGTATGGAATGAATGTTGTAATGATACGTACTGGCAGAGGGATGTGGAGCATTACAGTCCAGGACTGCAGATTAGGCTCTGGCAGCTCAGGTTCAGATACATAGCGCTACAAAAGCAAACGCTTCAGATCCAGGCCGTCCGTCTGGTCACTCCTGTAAAATAGCATGTCACACACATAGACACACAGAATACACTCCCATCCTATAGGCAGCATTGTTTAAATGCCATAGAGGGTTTTTTGAGTAACAATAGCAGCAGCACTACTAACAGCAATAATAATAATAATAACAACAACAACAACAATAATAATAATAATAATAAGAAGAAGAAGAAGAAGAAGAAGAAGAAGAAGAAGACTGCAGTGGGCTGGCACACCGCCCAAGGTGAGTCCCTGCTTCATGCCCGTAGACCCTGGGATAGGTCCCCGCACCTCTAGTAAGGATTAAGCGGTTGCAGCGAATGAATGAATGAATGAATAATAATAATAATAATAATACTACTACTAATAATAATAATCATCATCATTATCATCATCCTCATGAACTATCATCATTATTGTCACCATCATATCATCATTGTCATCATCATTATCATCATCATCACTATCGTCATCGTCATCGTCATCGTCATCATCATCATCATCATCATCATTGTCATCATTGTCATCGTCATCGTCATCATCATCATCATCATTGTCATCATCATCATCATCATAATTATCATAATCATCATTATCATTAACATCATCATCATCTTCATTATCATGATCATAATTGTCGTCATCATTGTTATCATCATCGTCATCATCATCATCATCATTATCGTCATCATCATCATCATAATTATCATAATCATCATTATCATTAACATCATCATCATCATCATCATCATAATGATCATAATCATCATTATCATTAACATCATCATCATCATCATCATCATAATCGTCGTCATCATCATAATAATCGTTGATATTATCATCATCATCGTCATCATCGTCATCGTCATCGTCATCATTATCATTAACATCATCATCATCATCATCAAAAATATCTTTTCTGTTGTTTGTGACTATGTCTTAGTTATTTATTATTAATTAATTATTTAATTAGATATTAACCCATTTTCACTATGGCACTATGCACAGCAGCCATAAAAATTTAATTTCGCTCTGTTCAGGAGGTCCCTCAGTACTGCCTGATTTGATGAATTTTTAAATTTTGAAAATATATTACTTTAATATGAAGTATAATTGGATAGGTTTTAACTAGGTTGTATTAATAAAAATATCTGAGGCTAGAAGATGCAAATATAAACCTATACATTTATGTTGAGAAAACTATTAGGAGGCCAGCAGAATGGAGTTAAACATACATGTTCTCACTATTGTGGATACTTAAATACCATCATTACAATTCAAACAAGCTGCAGTTTTGTCAGATCTTTTAAAGAGACGTAGAGCACCTCTGTTATCACACGTTCTCTCTGCACTGTCTCACTCTGAACTTGTAAATAATCCAGAGGCAGTAAATGATCACGAGTCAGACAGGGAAAATGTGAGAACCCTGAAGTATGAGTGATGTAAAGTATGTGTGAAATAAAAGGCACAAAAACACAAATACTAAAGACAAACATCTCAGCAGGCTGCTAATGGCCTGACAGGCATATTCGGAGCTTCAGTATTTACTGAACAATTCACTGTAAAACTGCAACATACAGAGTAAAAGAGTTGCCTGGATGTGTTTTACACACTCTGCTGATTAAACATCTGTGTGTAGCCATGCAGTACCAATAAAAATAAGATTTCATGTCTCCCCTTTACTGTGGTTACAGCCAGGGCTGGACTGGGACCAATAATCGGACCGAGCATTTTGAGCCTAGACCGGCCCACCAGGCTGGCATTCAAACTGGGGGGGCGGGGGGGTGCTGACGGGATGCTGCGGCGGCCCAAAATTACC
>JBBPCX010069606.1:0-11233 GCA_037974365.1 Hydrocynus forskahlii | reverse complement strand
ACATTTATAAATGCTGGGCAACGATTATAAGTTTTAATCATGATTAATTGAATGGTTTTCTATGATTAATTGTGATTATTCACATTGTCATATGCAAAATTAAATAATTAAAAAGTAGTGCATTATGCACTTTTATTTTTAAAGTTCTGCTATATGAACAAAAGTGCAATAACATTTGGTTTGTAAACACTTTTTTCAGTTTTCCCTTTAACACAGTTACACAGTTACAGGTAAAAAAATTCTAAATCTCAACTTAAATATTAGTGTAATGAAATCAAATATAAAGCCAAAGCTATTTGCCACTGCAGGGCATTCACGTTTTCATCTAGTTTGTTATAGAAAAACAAGTTCCCCTCAGACGCCAAAGCATGGGGGCGGAACCATTATAGCAGCTGCAAAAGGGAACCAACTCCAAGTCTCTGTATCTGAATGCAGTGTCATTAAAGTCCCTGTTGGTGTAATGGTCAGGCTTTTATATGGACAAATGTATTGGGACGCCTGACCCCCTTGAAAACCGACCGAGACGCAGAGCTGCGCACACACACGAGCACAAAAACACAAAAAACAAACTTTAAAAATAAAAGAATTTTAAAAAAAAAACTGCGTTAACGCACAAAATAATTCATGGCGCTAAGTAAATAATGCGATAATAACGCACACCCACACACACACACACACATTTGGATGTTGAATTTGGATGTTGATATCATATTTATATAATCAGTATAACAATGGGATATTATATATCATAAAAATAAACCTATTCTAAATATAATATATATTATACCCCTCACCCCCTAGACACGTACTAACAAATTTGATCTTTTTAGTTTTGGAGGAGCTTGGAGACTCAATCAAAAGCACAAGGCTTTAGATTTACATCTGTAGCCTGTTACGCCTGCGGCTGCACAGGAAACAGCAGTCTGAGCGCAGCTGCAGCCCCCAGTGAGCAGGGCCGGGTCCGAGCGCAGCACCGAGGAGGGGGCCCAACTGAATAGAGAAAAGAGTTCAGCAGGCATGAAACCACTTAAGGAGGCAACAGAGCAACACTCCTCAAAACAGCCCGACTCCTCCGACGCCTGTTTAGCCCCTTCACCGCCAGGTCCAGCCCGAGAGGAAGCAGGCCAGGGCAAGGCTGAGGCTAGGCCAAATCCATTTACATCACTGTAAGAGCTGAGCCACGCAATTTTAAGAAATATTATGGGCATGTGACACTCATGCTTTTCGCTCTGTTCCTAAATTACTAAAAGGAAATGAGAGCGACATGAGGGAACTTACACACATTTTAAGTTTAACCATGGGAACAAACAGCTCACAGTACTTTTTAAACAAGAACCATTCCACCAGGAGAGCTTATACATTAAAATCATCATCTTCATAATAATAGCTGTAGTATTAATAATAGTAATGATTTTAAATAAATAAATAAAAGTAGTAGCAGCAGACATCATAATATATAATAAAGACAGTGTACAACATAACTGCACTAAACTGCACTAAATATTACAATGGCTTTATTATTATTATCGTTCATTATTATTATTAATCTTCATAATGGCAGAAATAATAGCTATAATACAAATTAGATGAAGATAAGATAAACCTTTATTAGTCCCACAAATGGTGAATTTGCAAGTACTAGTAGTAATAAGTTATTTTCAAGATTTACTGAACAACAGAACTGACAAGCTAAACACTAAACATTACAGCATTATTATAATAATAATAATTATTATTATTATTATTATTTGCTTTTCACACAACCTGCTCTTCTATAACCACCAATTATTGGCGGTCTCTCCCCATTTTGCCCTACAGAACCACAGATCCAATAGGGGAAATGACGCACATGTTGCCTTTAGGGTGAGCGAGGTCTGCTGTTCCAAGGTTAGGACTCGAGAGAGACAGACAGAGAGAGACAGACAAAGAGAAAGAGTCGAAAGGCCTGCCCGTCTGGTCTGATCCCACAGAGGAGCTGCTGTAGCTCAAACTGCTGAAAAACTCCAGGGCTGGCACTGATAGACATGTGTCAGAACACACAATGCATCACAGCTTGCTGAGTATGGGGGTTGCATAGTTGTAGACTAATCAGAGTGCCCATGCTGATCCCTGCCCAAAATCCGTCCAATGGGCACATGAGCATCAGAACTGGACAATGGAGCAATAGAAGACCATGGCCTGGTTTAATGCTACCAGGATGTACTGTGGGATGAAAACAAGATGGCAGAGGCACTGTGATGCTCTGAGCAGTGTTCTGCTGGGAAACCTCAGGTCCTGCATTCCTGCGGATGTTACTTTGACTCATGCCACCTCCCTTAACACTTTGGAAGATTAAGTACACCTCTTCATGGCAGCTGTATTGCCTAAAGTCAGTCGCCTCTTTCAGTTGGAAAGACTGCAAACACTGTTCAGGAACAGTTTGAGGAACATCACAAAGAGTTCCAGGTGTTGACTTGGCTTCCAAATTCCCCAAATCTCAATCTAATCAAACATCTGTGGACATGCTGGACAAACTAGTTCGGTCCAGGGAGGCCCCACCTCACAACTTACAGGACTTGATCTGGTACTAACATCTTGGTACCAGACACTGCAGAACCTTGAGTCTTGAGGTCTTGAGTTCATGCCTCAATGGGTCAGAGCTGTTTTGGAAGCACAAGGGGGGCTTACACAATATTAGGTAGGTGGTTTCTATGTTATGGCGTATTGTTTTATATGTATAAACCTGTTGACTTTTAAAGTGGTAGAACATGACCTCTAACAAGAAGATAAAATCTTATCTTACCTCATCCAAAACCCCTACAGGTACGAAACCACTACTTGTGTTACTAGGAAATTACTTAGCTGTAAGTTATGTACCTACAGTATTAATACCCAGTATTTGTGTATGTAGTATAGTGTATTATTTAAGCATTATATTTTATATTGTTCTTATCTTTGTGTCTCTGTGTGTCTGTGTAGTCATAACATAAGCAGTTTCCTCCAGGATCAATAACGTGTTCCAATTCTGAAACCATAAAAGCAGTATCACTGGTCGATGACACAAAGACAAGCACAGCACGCAAGTGGATGCAACCCTGGCTGAAAAGAAAAGAAAAAAAAGTCTCTTTATTCAGCCCACAGACTTGTCAAACCACTACCACAGGAAGTACAGATGTTGCCAAATTAAACTATGGTGTGAAAGAAAACTGAGGTCTGTGTGTTTGAAAGTGCCCTCAGGAAAACAACTTGCAAGCAAGGTGACACCTAACTGTTATGTCTACATCTGTATAATTGGACAAAAGCATAAGTTAAAATAATGTTCGCTGAATAGCTAATAGTCGGCCCGACTCTAATGGAAGGGACCTTTTGACTGACATTCGCATGTCGCACTTTGTTCAACGCTGTAACTGACTCCTATGTAACATCATACTTATGGAGCACTAGTCACTCTGGAAGGCTTCCATCCCATTTACACTGTACTGTTACACTACATTACTGTTACACCGTATTGTCTATTCACTGTACTGTTTCTGTTGTAACTTGCACTCTGTTGAATGTTGCTATATGCTTTTCTGTGGTCTGTGGAGAAACATAGTGTGAAGAAACAATGTTCATGTTTACAGCTGCTGATGACAATAGAGAAACCTTGAACCTTGAAAACAACCTGTCACTGTCCGCTCTCCTATGACGTTAAAGGCTGAAACAGTACCGCAAGAAAAAAAGAATTACAGTTTCAGCCTCTTCAGTGTCTTCATTCTTCCCACAATAGGCTGCAGACAACCCTCTGTTAGGTACTTAACCTGTTCCTCAATATTAAATGTTTGCATGTTCTTGCATGTTGGTGGGCTCACTTGACACCATTTTCAATTGCAAGAGACCAGTTCCAAATTAAAGAATGCAATCACCAGTCCAGGTGAGTTACTGGATGTTCTGATGATTTGAGGTCTTTTTATAATCCAGCAGTATAATCCAACAATATGGCCAGTCTTTAACCATCTAGGACAACAGTTTGTCAAGGCCCAAATTCTGCTTTCCTTTTTTCCATTTGTGTTGGTTTGCATTCCAATATAATTAATTATTCATTCTTACATGACTAGTTTCCAACTCGTGTTTATCCCTTAGAATTAACACTTCAGATACTTTACGCAGAGAAAAGTGATTCAAGTCCTTTAATATACTGGAGACACTGAAATCACAATATGTAGCAGTACAATCGCAACTCTACTCACTGGGAACAAACAATATCTAATATGCAAGTCAGCTCTACTTTATCAGAGAAAAAAGCTGTTTAGCTAGCACCACTACTTCAACTCATCACACTTACATCACAGCAGGGGTTGCACAACTACTGACTTTTATTACTAGACTAGTCATTCAAAAAAAGCAGTTGTGTTCTCATGTTTCAGGCGTC
This sequence comes from Hydrocynus forskahlii, assembly GCA_037974365.1. Classification (NCBI taxonomy): domain Eukaryota; kingdom Metazoa; phylum Chordata; class Actinopteri; order Characiformes; family Alestidae; genus Hydrocynus; species Hydrocynus forskahlii. The sequence continues at coordinate 6,843 of JBBPCX010069606.1, read as the reverse complement.
AGTCCAAGGTATTTTGTTAGTAGCTCACTGCTGGGTATGATATGCACTGCAGGAGAGTTTGTGTTTACATTGGTTGCATCGGTGAACTGATGCTCTTATCCAGAATTACTTGCACCGATGTGGGTGAATGCAGCGTTAGGTAACTTGCCAATGGGCTCCTGTCGGTGCAGCATCAAAACCCACTCTGCAGTGTGGAGGGCAGCAGTGTTATCCACTATGCTAGACCACCTGAACACCACATTCTGATCCTTCCAAAGCTTTCCATGCTTCTGTGCAGTCCTTTCATGAGCCCAGTGGAAAACAAGTGATTGAGCATGAAGCTAAATTTAGCTAAAAAGAGTCTTTCAGAGTAAGAAATCAGTGCAGGACTATAAAAAAGTGAATGCTGATGCCCTCTCATGTACCCTGAGTCACACTAGGTCAAGGTTACATGGCTTTTTGAGTAGCGCACTGAATTTCCCTCTATTTTAAAGGCTGTAAACGGTATCAAAAAGTTCATGCTGTCCTGTTTTTCAAAAATTAAGATGATGTCCTCTCATGCTGGTTAACCAGTACATGAGTGTGATCGATGGGGGTTGCAGTTAGTCTGAAATCACAGTTCTGTTAAAGCAGGTGGTTCTAAAAGTCTACACACTTTGGTACTGGACACTGTATTTCAGATTACAGGGGAATCGTTTCAGTTTGTTCTGCATTTCCACAACAACAAAGTACCCTGGATTTGTGGTCAGCAGAAAAGCTTTTCTGAACTTTCTTCCTTGCCTTTTGCTGCCCAGAGGAAATGTATGCAAAGTTCTGGGGTCTGGTTAAACACAGGCAATGCATTTTATTTAAATGTTTTTTTTTTATTATTTTTTATTTATGAATGGGATTTTTTCCCCTGATTTTCTGTCTAATTTTGTTGTCTCCAATTCCACCCAGTAGCCAGTAGGGTGAATTCTGGCAGTGCAATATCAGACAGCACAACATGCTTGGAGAAGAAAAATAATCATGCATTCTGTTAGCTAGAGCTAGCTAAGAGATCCCTGTACTGAGTAGCACTGTGGTGAGTGTTGGGAGAGGGTGGTCCATCCCACCCAGAAAGCGTGAAGTCAATTGTGCTCTATTGATTTCCAAAACATGGAAGCAGCACTAGCAGGGCTGGAACTGAAAGCTTGGCCAAAGCTGGGAGCTTGTTTGTTTCATGTTTTTTATTTTATAATTTTTATTTTTACAGTCGTTAACGTTGCTAACGTATCACTGACTTTTGCAAAGTTGAGAAACTCGGTTTTCGTTGGCATCAAATTGAGGAATATCTGAATTTTGTTATCACTCTTTAATACATAACTGCTCTCACAATCTTCCATGCACAACTGCTGCCTGTCTCCATGGGGTGAAAGGAAAATTGTTCTGCCAGAAGGTAGATCCTCTGTTGTCAGGTTCTCATATGTTTGTTCTTGCAAGGCATGAAGTTTCTTCCCAGGGATGCATGTCAGTTGTTCCTGTATTTTTGCCAGACCAGTAACAGTAACTGTTACTCGCATCTTCATTATCGTGTTTACATTACTTATCACAGGAATGTCATACAGCTCCAAACATGGTTACCAGTCAGTTCTCTGCTCACAGTTTGAAGAACACTGTTTTGTCCATTACCATTCAGGAGCACTGACACACTAAGCCCCCGCAGACCCTGAAGAGTTCGAACTGGGTCAAGGCCAGCAACTGATTGGCATTCAAAGAGCATCAGACAGACCAGGCAAACCATGGGCAGGTCTAAGCCTCAGCTAGGAAACTCTAAAGGTCTGGGCAAGTTTGCTCATATCAGCATTGAAAGTTCACATTTAGTTAATAATAAATGAATAATCAAGCATCATTTAGCATGTTACATGGTTTTTCAATTAGTGTTCTGCATTTTCCTCTACTTTAAAGGCAAAACCATAAGAGCAGTTCATTAGAAGAACACTCACTACATCTGCACTCAAAACTCCACCAATGTAGTGAGTGACAATATTCCTGTGTGGAAAAATTAGGTTTCCTGGGGCTCAGCCACCCATACCAGCATGTTTACAAGGCACTGGACTGTTACAAAAAATCCCACCAAATGTGCAGGTCAGTAGTTTTAATCAATACAGAAGATTCACAGACATGTCCTCTCAACCCTCCCAACACACGCACACACACAACAGTAAAAATACTAAAGAAGTGTTATTTGTAAACATAGAGCACATAAATAGCTTGGCATGACTGTTTTGCACTGAAAAAAAAAATCTTAATATTAATTATTAACATGATACATTGTTATTCTACTTATTATTGTACTTATCATAAAATGGTAATTATTGATAATTATAAAATGATACTACTAATAAAAAAGGATAGCACTAATGAAACAACTAGTAATAATACTACTATTACTACTTTAACACTATACACGATTCTTACTCATATTAATTAACAAGTGACAAATGATCACTATTAGTAAATATTCAATGATACTACTAGTACTACTACTAGTATTATTATTATATGAATGCAGAAACTTGCAGAGATGTGTGTATGTGTGCTTATTTCTATTATAAAATGTTTTTAAAAGCAAAAATGCACGACAGTATACGTAAACTGTGCTGCCTCGCTCCACTGGAGAAGTGGGGAAAAGTTAATGTTGAACCCTGGAGCTTGATGCAAAAAAGCTGTAATGCAAAAAAATGGCAAACAGTAACTACATCTCCAGTCACATAGCAGCTCCGCTGATCTCTCAGTTACTGTAAGAAACTAAACTGAAGCAGGAGCCGAGTATTCAGGACCTGTATGAAGGATCAGTCCATTCACAGCTCTATTCACACGGCAGTACTGAGAAACACACACACACACACACACACACACACACACACACAAACAACACCCTCCCCATCCTAACAGCTCACAATCAAACCCTGCTGCATCACAGCTAAGACCATCAGTCCCATTCAGGCGAATATCGCACTACTGCTGTGGGTGCAAACATTTTTAATGAATCTGTCTCAATGTTTCTCCCAAAGCTAAAGGCTTCAATTCTGACTGTTAATTTCAGTTTCCAGTTTATACAAAAATTAGACATGTTGAGTACTGCTGTACGGAGAAGCCACTAGAAGACAAATATCTGACCAGTCCAAGCTTTGTCTTTTACGTCATGCTGCAGAAAATCTGAGAATTTCCAAAGAGATCGATAGCCATTTCCATCATTGCATCATTAATAACACATTAATAAGAAGCACAGAAACTTAGTGAGTGATTTACAAGCCTACAGTCATAACTGAGATCTTAAACGTTGAAGATGAGTGTAAAGGGCGGCTCTCTGTTATGAACCTCACTTGTGGTCGGTTTTGTACACATGATGTCATCACTGCTGCCTTCCTGAATCCATTTTTCTGCCTGAAAGTATTAAAGTGATACGACATCTGTAAAGTTTCTCCATCCAATTCTTGGGTCAGTCCACAATCAGAATCAGAATCAGGAAACTTTATTGATCCTGGAGGAGATCTGCTCTTGTTTCGACTGCACAGAGACATAGACAAGAACAATAAAAATAAATAGTCTAAAATAAAAGTTGGATAAATTTTCTATATGGAATATACTATACTATAAAACACAAACACTGGGGGATAAATACAGCAGAAAAAGTGATACACTATGCAACACATATACACACATATATACATACATATACACATATATGAATACACACACACACACACACACAAACACTCATACAAATATACATATATAAACATATATATGTAGCTGCGAGCGCCTCAGACATGACTCCCCCCGACCGACATACTAAACCCTAAACTGAAGAGCCTCCGTCTCTGGATGTCAGATAATGAGGACGATATGAGTAACAAACACACGGTCACAGACATTAGCCATGCATTTCCTGTTATTTTGTGGCTCTTGGCTGGCTACTTTTAAATTAGCTTGGTCTATATTTTGGTGTCCGGGGCACCTAATACTAATAAAAGGACACACAGGACACATACAGAGGACAAACAGATGTTCAGATTCAGTACAGAGAACAATTGATAACAATCGACTTTGTGTGTTACTAGTAATTGTAAGTTAACTGTAAGTTATTTATCTGCAGTATTAATACCCCAGTATTTGTGCATAGCATAGTGTACTTCATATATTTTTGAGTTTTTGTCCCGACTTTGTATGTTGTTCTTGTTTCTGGTGTCTGTGCAGTTGCAACATAAGCAATTTCCTCTGGGATCAATAATGTTTTCTGATTCGGATTTCATTAAAAAAAACAAACTAAAAAACAGCCCAAACATGTAGGCCTGAAGCACATTAACTAAAATACTACACAAAATGGCAAGGGGTGGCTCTCAAGGGTTTGGGCAGGGCCGGATCATAAATAACCCTGAACACTATCAGCTAGCATTATCTGTTAACAACCAATTACTTAAATAATCAATCAATTAAAACAGGAAAAATAAAAGGAGCACCAAAGGGAGTATCAAACACCTCCTCATCTCTGGTGAAATTCATGCCACGTTTCCTCAACTGGTCTAATGACGGCAGCACTTGTAGACATTTGGAAGGTGGAGGTCATAGAAGAACCATTTTAATTCCAGTAAGAACCATTTTCATAAGCGAGAAGTATCAATGCGTAGAACCTATTAGTCAAGCTCAAGCCAAGTTTTTAAAGATAACGAACATTGACATCATGTAAAAGTAATCATTAACATAACATGAATCTTCTTGATGCTCCCACGTGTCATTTTTAAAATCAGGCCCATCCACCGAGGACCAAAAATTATTTTTCTATGGACTCATGCGATGAACCCATTCATTTTTTGTGTGTATATCTTGAATAATAATCTTGAATAATAATTCTGGCTTTGCAAGCTTCAACTACTGTGGTTAACTCTGCCATATTAAAATGAATATGAATCAATAACGCCTCCATGAGCAGAGTTAAGGCTAAACCTAACCTACTACACAAGGGCCTGAATGATTTTAATACTTTTGTTAAATCACTGGTCAACTCATTAGTTTGCCTAATTTTGACTGTTAAATTCTGAGAGCTTGACTGCAGGTTCAGAATTGGGTTCAGAAACGGGTTCAGAAACTAAAATAACAAGAAACAATAGCACAGCTTGACAAGTCCTTTGCCTACTGAGGTAACTATGGTTGCATCAGAATTTATGAAGCTAAGGTCTCCATCTCAAATAGCTCCTTAAATTTCTGTTACGCTTAAATGTTACGTTCCGCAGCATATACAATTGAATAAAAAATTCCAGCAAGATGCAAACCTAGAGCAAAGGAACTGGTACATGGCTCTTCATTTGGTAAAATTACATAATAATGACATCACTAAACTAGGATTGAAGAGGTTCACACACTGAACTTAGCTCTGCATCATCAATGTAGTCTACATTAGCAAACTTGCAGTATAACATTTCTCTCTGTATCTTTACAAATGGGATATATTCAGTTGTAAGATTCTAAAACTGGAAGACTTAAGACTTAAAATCCAATCATAAAACAAACAAGTATATGAATGTAATGATTAACTGAATATATTTGTGTTAAAGTGTTAAGAAATGCTATTTAGACTGGCCTTACTACACATCAACAGAAAAGGGTGGATCGTTTTGTGAAGATCAACTTGTTGCCATTAAGAGTACACATTCTAGAGCTGCAAAATATATCATGTGCTCATTGCAATAATGATCTCTGCAATACTGAGGTCACAGAAGGGCGCAATATGCAAATGAGCCTCTAACCAATCACAGTGTTCGACAGCGTGACCTATCACAGCTCCAGGTGAGTTACTGGGCGTTCTGATTAATCGAGGTCTTCATGTAATCCAACAAAAGTGTCATTTCTAACCATTAAAGATGTTGCCGAATCAGTGCATGAATGGGCGGGGCTAAAGTGCTGTAACTAGAATAAGGAGAAATATTTAAATGTGTTGGTTTTGTGACATCACAAAAACTACGATTAGAAAACTGCCTGTTTTTGTATCTTATTTCCCATTTACGGACAGAACGGATGAGGGAGTAAATGTACCATATGAAACAATATTAACAGACTCCAAATCTTTTTAATTCCAGGAAAGTGACGATATGGGCCCTTTAATATCTTGATCACAATAGCAATCACAATATGTGGCGCTAACATTGCAAAACCTGATATTATGTCCATATCATGCAGCCCTAATCTCACCTGGTATGGATTTTATCTCAACAACAATCATGAGAAGTGATGCATTTATGCACAGACAAGCCTAGATCATTGGGATGAAGGTAAAAACGGCCTATACTACATACGTTTTCCTTAACAATGCAATTCTTGCTGTTTCTCTATCCCCTACGCCAGTAGCACTGGGTGATCCTTCTTGCGCAAGACTGCAAACAAGAGCGTCTCAACCATGAAGGAAAACAAACATGTTCTTGAATGTGAAATGCCGCACAGTGTCACAGGTTCGGCCTATACTTTCGTTTGTGTGTGGGGAAAAGGAGGAAAAAAAACCCTTTTGCACAGGAATAGGGTGAGGACACCTAGCTCCCTCGGTACATCAGTGATACACTACATGGACAAAACTATTAGGACACCCGACCATTCCACCAACACAGACTTTAATAACACTGCTTTCAGATCCATACACTTTAATATGGAGTTGGTCCCCCTTTGCAGCTATAACAGCTTCCACTCTTCCTTGGAAGTCTTTCCACAAGATTCTGGAGTTTCTGTGGGACGTTGTGCCCATTCATTCTGTAGAGCATATACAAGGTCAGGCATAGATGTTGGACGAGAAGGCCTGGCTCACAATCTCCGTTCCAGTTCATCCCAAAGGTGCTGGATGGGGTTGAGGTCAGG
>JBBPCX010069604.1:0-11233 GCA_037974365.1 Hydrocynus forskahlii | reverse complement strand
CTAAATGACACTGACTTTGTGTGCATACAGAATTGAAGGACGGTTATTGCTGACTACAAAAAGGTTCTTACCAGTTACACGCAATGGAGGCATTTAAAAGGTGGGTGAAATATGCATTTTGTACTACTATTCCTGGCATATCCAGTTAGAAAACATAATTCAAAATTAATTTGAAGCCATGTATTGGTGAGTCAATATTTGTCTCCTCTCATAGCACATCAGCAAAAACAGGGTCTTGTGCAATGATACTGCGTGTTGTTGAAACAGACCGTGCAAGGAAAGTGAAACTTAGTGCACAGCCAGCCTCCGTTAGTGCACTTATTCAAATTTTAAAAGACCAACTTCAGCTGGACCTTGAGTTCAGTTTACAATATGAGGATCCTGATTTCAATAATCAGCTGACTTCCTAGGATGATATAAACCAGTTGCCTCAAAAGGCAGCGGTCCATATCCTGCCAGTGGAATCAGATGGCTCCACTACATCTACTGAAATTCTATCAAATGTGTCGAATCCTGAACATTCTAAGATGTGGCCTCGTGGTGATTTTCCAATTCCACAGTTTTCCTATGATGTTGAGCTAAGGCATAGACAGGGAAATGATGCTTTTGAGAAGAGCAGAAAGGGTCTAAAGTTGACAAGAGACCAAAAGCATGACATTTTGGAGAAGCTTGGCTCAACCATGTATGATTTTAAGGCGTACCCAGATGACAAACAGATAGGAAAAGTAGCAGAGGCCCTTGTCACAAAGCATCCTTGTTTGAAGGAGCCAGGCTCTGACACAGGTTGGAATGGGTGGAAAACCAGTTTAAAGTTCAAGATGGGCAACTTGAGAAACAAAATGAGGAAAATTGGATGTCTTGAGGTAGCTGTTAATGCTGGGAAAAGAAGTCAAGGCCATCCTGAGAATGAACCATCACATTCCAAAATCAAGAAACAAAGACGTTCTGAGGTTAATTATTTGCCAAACTTTCCTCAAGGTGAGGATGAGGCATCTCTTGGAACAGTTAGACAGCAAATTGCTGTTGAAGTCCAGAACACAGGAAAAAAATACTAGTCTCATCCACAAGAACATGGAGAAAACGTTTGCTCTGCGACAACAGAACATTGTTAGCGGAAGCCCATCTGTGAATGAGTTTCTGAATCTCTGGCCTGCACTGCGTATAACATCTGAGGTAAATAAATAATAATAATAATTGTTTTCTAGTGATTATTATATATTTTCTGATGTGGGTTTGTTTTATAAAATTCTCTTTTGTCTGATTTAGCTGTTTGCAGAGTACCAACGTGTTACAAATGAGAATTTGCCCAACAAATTCTATGCACAACTGGACTACCTCCTACCTCGTTTGATGACCATTTTAAGGCAAAAAGCATCCAAGACGGGCAAGACAGCGGATACCCTGGCTAATCTTTTGAAAGTTCCTGATGAGCAGGTATGGTTGGTGTTATATGTTAAAGTATTCTTTAAAATGTAATTAGAATTTTCTTTATTTCAGATATTTAGATGTTTTTTTTCCTTCTTGTTTTTCATCTTTGCAGGAACTGCATGATGTAAATTCAAGACAGACTACCGTTATTAGAGGTCTTCCAGTTTTGCTGCGTGACACAGATTTAGGATTTTTTAGGACCACTCTGGTAAGCCTTCATTTATTGTTTTCACAATTATGCATGTTCTATTGCAAAGATGAAGGTTGAGGGGCAACCTTTACTTACTAATATGTTTGTAATCATCATTAAATGATTATAAATAAATAAATTGATAATCCTGAAGTACTGACTGAGGATGCTCCAGTGGCCCTGCTTACAGTTGTCCATGAAAATGCTGCTGCTCCAATCCATTACGATCCAGTGAGGGTCTCAGTTGTCCTGGAGAATGAAGTGGTCACCACCCATAGCCAACTTCCAGAGGCCTTTCTTGTCTTGTTTGGATTCATGTATGCTCTTCACTTAAAATATCCTAAAAGACTTGCCAAAACTTTTGAATTTGTGCAAAAAGTTTTACTCGGCATGGATGACGTAAAACTGTCTCCTGGCGTGCAAACATTAAAGAATGAGTTGATGTAGAGCTACTTTATTTATTTTTTTTTTTTTTTACGTTTAATGAAGGCTGGCTCTGGGGCAGTAACTTAAAAACATGTCTGTACCTTTAATTTGTAAGGGTGCATTTTAGAATCTATAGGGATAGTTCAAAACTTAAAATTCTTTCGTTTACTTGCTCGTCGCTTTTTCCAAGTCTGTTTGAATTTCTTGCTTCTGTTGAACACAAGTTATTTTGAGGGAAGCTGAAAACCTGTAACCACTGCCTTTCATAGTAGGAAAAACAAAGACTCTTGAAGTCAATGGTTACAGGTTTTCAGCTTCTTTTTTTTTTTTTGGTGCTCAACAGAAAAAACGAACTGAAAGTGAAGAGTGACAGAATTTTTAGCCTTGGATGAAGTATCCCTATAACACTGAATTCATATATATATTACCATTTGATAGTTACTGTCATAGACTGAACTCTTTTTTTCCTCCAAGTGTAGTTTAAACTATACAGGAGTCAGTTACCCGAATGTGCACAATTTGTTTTTCTTTTTATGAATACCTCAAGACTACGTTTTTTATCTTAATGTATTTTTATTTATTAGGATATTTAATTTTGCCAAATTAATTTATTTTTCTTGAAGCTCTTATGTTTAAACAAAGTTGGTCATATAAAATTCTGTTAAATATTTAAAAAAATAATTCTTCAAAAAATATTTTTTGCTATAAGTCATACTGGGGTTTGTGCATTACTTGTTCCTGAGACTTTTCACCCTTTTAAAGGGATACTTTACAGGTGTCATGTTGATTTGTTATATCAAATAGAACACCATAGAAAGACAGTATTGTTACTTTTTTTCCTTCTTCATTGTATTAGCATTCTGAGCATACTTTATTCATTTTAAAATAGTGTTTATTGTAAATCTGTTACTTTCAAACTGTTTTAAAGGTTTTAAGAAATTTGTATGTTTATAGAAGGCATGTTTACTGTAAACATTCATGTTGGTATTACCTGTTGGACATTTTTTTTGTTTAAATATAAATGTCAAAAATGGTATTGTGTTTGCTTGAAATTACAGATGCGTTTTCATACATTTGTAGTGTTTACAGATTTAGAATTTGGTCAATTTCATTCATGAAACTCAAAATGGAAAAGTTAATTTAAAAAAATTGCTATCAAAATGTATGAGCTGGGTGACTAAGTATTTAAATTTGGGAGAAATTAATAAAAATATAAAAATGTATAAGCAGGGTAACTTGGGTATTTTAAGTAAGAAGAAATTTTGTATGAGTACAAACTCAAAACTTGATTTTTCTGCTTACTTAAAAGTGGAAATTTCATAATTTAAAAAATTTTATGTAACTGATTACCTCAAATTTGTTGAGTTTTGCCAACTTATTCGGGATTACAGTGTAGGATAAAGTTTGATCTGTCAAGATAATTTAGATTTAAAAATTCTAAGTGATCCAATGTTTTATTACACTTCATTCATTGATGTTTCAATATACTAATTTCTCTTTGTTCCACAGACTTTCATGTGGCAATGCAAACATTGCAAGACAACAGTGTCATCGAGGTCTCTTTTGTTAAAACATTACAGGTTACCTCATGGCCACTTTGGCCGCAGGCACCGCTACCCGTGTGCATATTCTCATTGCCCCTGTTTGTTCCAATCATGGAATGCTCTTCATAGTCACTTAAGCAGATCTTATGTTAATCTGTGCAAAACTCTGTGAGTTACCTTTAGCTGCCATTTATGTACATGCAATGGCATAGCTTCAGTGCAAGACCATTTCTTTTACATCAACCACCACCTTAAGAGTCACGAAACAGTGCGTTGTATGTTTCAGGGCTGTACCTTTCCGACAAATGTTTATGGTTTTTAAGTCACTTTTAAGTCACATAAAACCAGGAAGCACAAATGGTATACTCTAAAAGATTTTTAAATCGGCACTGTAAAATCAAGTGAAATTCAATAGTCACCTAATAGAGTAGATGATAGACCCTCAGAAGTTGGTAATAATTATGCAGATTCTGAGAGGAATATTTAAAATTGAAACACAACCACAGGATTTGTCAAAAGTATAGAACTGGAATTTGCATCTCTTTTGCCGAAATTGGAAAACTTTCCATGTTCCAAGTACAGCAGTTGATGAACTGTTTACAGAACTGCTCTATTTATGAGCTCTGCATCTGTGGCATTATCAAACACTGTCATTTTAGCTATCTTTAAGAATCACTTGTTTGTAGATCAGTTGCTCATTAAAGTACTGACCATGCATGATCATCTTTTAACCCATTGTTGAAAGCTGTAGCAAAGAATGGCCCACTAGGTCCTACTTTCAAACAGGGACAGTATTATAGGAAGCATTTTGGCATTGTTGATTCAGCTAAATACAGACTTGAGTCTGAAACAAATGAGACTTTTCAATATATCAGAATCAGAATATCTTTATTGTCATTGTAACAGGTACAACGAAATTAGGTGCATTCCTTGCAGCGTCAGAGAATTATGAAAGGAAATACTGAATAAAAGAAAATAGAAAAATAGAATAAAAAAATAGAAATAGAAAAGCTATCCAGGCGCTGAATGACACTTCATACAACTTGAGTGCAATAGATAAATCTTGTGCAATATGTCTTATATGTAAACATATATATAAATTCAAAAGGATAAAACAAGAATGAGGTAGAACGTTATTGCACATAAAAGACATATTGCATTTATTTATTGCACTCAAGTTGTTTGAAGGTGATCAGGTGTCTTTCAGCACGTGGATAGCGATGGGGTAGAAACTGCTATTCAGTCTGTTAGTCCTTGTTTTGATGCTCCTGTATCTTTTGCCTGACGGCAGCAGTTGTAATAAGTCGTGAGAGGGGTGTGAGGAGTCTTTTAGGATGTTATCCGCTTTTCTGAGACTGCGAAAGCTATGCAATTCATCCAGAGAGGGTAAAGGAGAGCCGATGATCGCCTGGGCAGTCTCCATATTGTGGAGACCCATACTGAAATCTTGAAAGCTGAAAGCTACTCAAACAGAAGGATGTACTCAAAGTTGTTGATGGTTATGCAGGGTCGCATTCAGTACATCGGGAGCAGCATCAATCTTATGGGAATGGTCATCACTTTCTTAACAACGATTTTCTATATGGTGAGGAACATAGAATATCTTTGTGTCTCTATATATATGATTCTGAAATCTGCAACTCATTGGGGACCTCACGTAAAAAGCATAAACTCTGCTGAGTTTACTGGGTTTTAGGAAACCTGCCTCCAGGTTCTCATTCATTTCTCTCATCCATTTATCTCACATTATTATGTAAAAGTAATCATGTAGAGACCTTCAGCTATCAGAAAATATTCCAGCCCCTTTTACATGACCTTGTCACTTTAGAGCAGCGAGGTGTGTTTATCGATCATCTAGGAGCATTCGTTAAAGGCACAGTTCAGTGTGTTGTGGCAGATAGTCTTGGAGTTCACAGATTGGCCAGTTTTGTGGAATGTTTTTCTTGGGAGTATGTCGATCTCTTTGAGGGCATAGTGCCCGTTGAGCTAGCGGAACGCTTTAGAGTACTGATAAGTAAGAAATATTTCTCCTCCTAAATCAGAAGATTCAGACATTTCTATATAAATGGGGAGACAAGACTAATCGTCCTCATTTATTGCCATGTACTTTCCCAAGTAAAAAGACAGTTGGTGGCAACACTAATGAAAACTGGTGTCTGTTGAGATTGATACCTCTAATTGTTGGAAATCTAGTTCCAGAGGATGAACCAGCCTAGCAGCTCATACTAGATTTGAAGGATATTGTTGATTTGGTTGTTTGCCCCATCCATACTGATGAGTCAATTACCGGCTTGGAGAGTAAAATATCAGAGCACCGATAAACGTACCATGAACTTTTCCCAAAAAGAAGTCTGCTACCAAAGCAGCACTTTAATGAACATTATCCGGCAATGATTCGCCTCTTTGGTCCACTTGTGTGCTTATGGACAATGAGATTTAAAGCAAAACATGCTTTTTTAAAACAAGCTGTTAGGCACACAAACTGCTTCAAAAACATAACCCTGTCTTTGGCTAGAAAACATCAGCTCATGATTGGCCATTGCATGCATTCATCAAACGCTGAAAAACCCTCATTGGAAGTTGCACAAGTCTCCACAGTCCCTGTTGAAATCCTAAAAGATGATGTTGCACTTAGCTTCACTCAGAAGTACCCTGGTGCCCCGTAGTTAATCCAGCCGAGAATGTTTCTACTGATGGCATAAATTACAGAAAGGGCATGATCATAGCACATGGGTCAGTTGGTGGCCTGCCAGATTTTGCCATAATCATGCAGATAACAAAGAAAGCCTTGAGAAAGAGGTTGGTGCTACTGTCTGAGGTCAACAAGTGTGGCAACCATCAGGTCATCAAAGTGAAAATGGAAAAAACCTTTGCCCTCAGGAGGCATGAAGTTGTGACTGACATACCCTTTATTGCAGAATTCAAAAGCAGATAGCCAGCTCTTTTTCCAGTGAGGCAAGTCAGAATTAAATGTACAACTCTTAACATCGCACATCATTTGTAGATATCTACAAATAACATTACCATTCAACCCTAACATTACCATTCAACCAGATTCAACAAGATTTCCATGGAAATTTGCTGTGATGGATATCAAGACTTCTTTATGTAGCAGTTTATTATTTCTGTATGGCCAAATGCTGGGTTGTGTTGTAAGTTGTTAGTTCTGTCTTCCCACCCCAGCTCTTATCTGTTTAGATATGTGCAGAATTCACACATACTACTACCCTCCCTCTGGTGTCCAAGTTTATGTCAGAACTTGACATCATCTGCTCCAGGCTGTCTGAAATGTGCCAGAGGAAAGGAGGAGCAGTGGGATATAAATGAGTATATAAAGCAATATAAATGAGAGCATGGCTGCCATTGACCAGGTTTGTGATTAGTTGTTTGTTGGTGCCTTCCATTTGGAAAACATGTGCTCTAATGTATGAGGTGCTTAAATTGTACATGTAAATGAATTAGTGTACAGTCACATTTTCCTCTTAAAGAATCACACCATCACCACATTAAGGGCTTGCAATCTGAAAACATTAGCTTTGTATTTAAATGAAGACCCTGAGAACCTCATAAAGGAATACCTGGTAAGTGTACATTATTGTTATGAACTGTGTAGAATTAGTAGACTGTATAGAACTGTATAGAATTAGTAGGTAGCAGCATGGCAATGGTAAGACTATTCATACATTTCCAGACGTTTTACATACAGTCTAAGATGAAAGGCACGTTTTGAGATTCATTTTTATGAATTTGTTTTATTAAATGTATTTAAAACTGAAGTTAATGTTAACAAAATCCTTAGTTTGCCAAATATTTATCATGTTTTGTGATCAATTTCCTTATTTTACAAATTCAGATGATATAAATGTTTTGCAATATTGTATACCTTGTCTGTATACAATATTTTTTGCATTGTAGAAGGAGATGGCTTCTCTCCTTTTCTTTAGAAAACCCACAATTTCTCTGGTTTGTGTTTTATGATGAGAACTTTGACGATGGTCAAAGCCAGATGGAGAAGACCACCATTGGGATCTACGTCATCACACAAGGGGGTGCAGATGCCGCTGGTCTATCAGAAGATGTAGGGATCATAGTTGAGAGGGTTACCGTACTCAAGGACATTGAAGATGTTGCCAGTGCCACCACTCTCCTGTTTGCGAGCTACCGTCTGATATGAGGTACACTTTTGAATTTCTTCATAAAGTCTTGATGGGAATTGATAACTGCTGCCTTTCAAACAAGGTCCAGGTACTGAAAAATAAACTTTGTGGGTAATAATTATTGTGAGCCATGTGAGGACAGAAGAAAGGTTTGGACTGTTGAATTGTTCTTAAGCGACTAGACATTTGTTCCTTTGTTCTGTCATTGTACTAACAATGATTAGGATAGTCTTTGGGAGTTATGTAACTCAGTTCCTATATGTCTCTCTCTCTCCCCATTCACCACCTCTCTCCCTTTCTCACCATCTCTCCCACTTTCCCTCTCTCTCCCTTGATTTTTCTCTCAACTTTTCTTTTCTTTTTCTTACATGCACACATGCAATCTCTTTCTCTTTCTCTATCACTCTTCCTTTCTCTCTCTCTCTCTCTATCTGTATCTCTCTCACTCTGTCTGTCTGCCACTCTCAGAGGTATTTAGGACAGTTAGGACAACTGTTTGTTTGCACTTAAGAGTTCTTTATATAAAAAATAAGTTAGTGAAGACTCAAGTGTAATGTGCATATGTAGATAAATATTAAATGTGCATTTGCAAAATGAAGTAAATGTGCAAAGGAGCAAAAATCACAGTATGAGGTAGATGAAGGGGATGTGCAAATGAGCTTAATGTGCAAAATTAGCTTAATGTCCAAAAATGAGCTTAATGTGCAAAATTACAGTATGAGGTATGTCAGCTGTTAAGGAGGCTGATGGCAGTGGGGAAGAAGGAGTTGTTTAGTCCGGAGGTTCTAGATTTCACACTTCTGAACCTTTGTCCCAAGAGCAGAAGTGTGAACAGTCCATGTTGGGGGTATGTGGGGTCTTTGAGGATGGAGGCAGGTTTCCTATGGACTCTGTGGTGGTAGATGCTCTGCAGAGAGGGCAGCAGAGTCCTGATTATCTTCTCTGCAGTTGTTATCACTCTCTGCAGGCATTTGTGGTCCTCAGCAGTAGTGCTGCCGTACCACGCTGTGATGCAGCTGGTCAATGTGCTCTCCACCATGCAGCAGTAGAAGCTGCTGAGGATCTTGGCTGACATACCAAACTTCCTCAGCCTCCTCAAAAAGTACAGCCACTGTTGGGCCTTTTTGACCAGCTGTGTGGTGTTCAGTGTCCAGGTGAAGTCCTCACTGATGTGGACGCCCAGGTACTTAAAGCTACTCCCAGATAAACAGTGGCTGGTGAGGCCTCCTTTTCTTTCTTGTGTCCACTATCAACTCCTCTGTCTTATCAGTGTTGAGGGTGAGTTTGTTGTCCTCACACCATGATACCAGGCCAGCCACCTCTCCTATAAGCCACTTCGTCCCCTCCAGTGATGTGACCAATCACTGCAGTGTCATCCGCAAACTTTAGGATGATGTTGTCTTTGTTGGAGGTGACACAGTCGTGGGTGAACAGGGTGTAGAGGATGGGAATGAGGACACAACCCTGTGGGGCGCCAGTGTTTGTGGTGATGATGGCTGAAGTCCTGTTGCCGATCCTGACAGACTGAGGCCTGTCAGTCAGAAGGTCCTGGAGTCAGTCACAGAGGGTGGGGTGCAGGCCGATTGTGGTCTGTTTGTGGGTGAGTTTGTGGGCGATGGCCGTGTTGAAGGCGGAGCTGTAATCAACAAAGAGTACCCTGATGTAGGAGTCTTTGTTTTCCAGGTGGGAGAGGGAATACTGAAGGGCAGCAGAGACGACGTCTGATGTGGACCTGTTGGGCTGGTAGGCATACTGCTGGGGGTCCAGATGTTTCTCTGGATGTAGGCCAGCATCGCTCTCTTAAAACACTTTGCTATGATTGGAGTGATTGCTACTGGTCTGTAGTCGTTCAGGCAGATGACTGGGCTTTTCTTGGGGAGGGGGACAATGGTTGTGGTCTCGAAGCACATGGGAACGGCGCTCTGGCTGAGGGAAAGGTTGAAGATGGAGGTGAGAACATCAGCCAGTTTGTTGGCACATGCTTTAAGGGCACACCCCAGGATGTTGTCTGGTCCTGCTGCCCTGCGGGGGTTGATCTTCAGTGCTTTCTGTACCTGGTCTGTTGAAACCGCTGGCGGGGGGAGGGGGTCAGGTGGTCTGGGTGGTATGGAAGGTCTGGGAGGTCTGGGAGGTCTCAGAGGTCTGGGATGTCTCATAGCGGGTGTAGAACACGTTGAGATCATCCAGCAGGCTGCCTGCAGAGCTTATGGCACTGGTAGTGGCCCTGTACTTTGTGGTGCGCTGCAGGCCTTTCTACATCCACTCAGGGTCAGCAGAAGAATAGAAGCCATCCAGCCTCTCTCTGTACTGCCTTTTGTCCGCTGTGATGGCTTT
Source organism: Hydrocynus forskahlii (assembly GCA_037974365.1). Lineage (NCBI taxonomy): Eukaryota > Metazoa > Chordata > Actinopteri > Characiformes > Alestidae > Hydrocynus > Hydrocynus forskahlii. The sequence goes on along the minus strand of JBBPCX010069604.1, from coordinate 1,154 downwards.
CCTCAAACCGTACTTCGCAGCCTTGCACTCTGGCTCATTGCCTGATCAAAATGCAAGAGAGTGAGTACGTAGCATGTGTTGTACCAGGGCTTCTGGTTGGGGAACTTGTGTGGTGGGTACAATATTGTCAACCCAGGTGCTGATATACCTGGTCACGAACTCAGCATAGTCCTGTATGTTGACAGAACAGTCCTCAGTGGTGGCTGCAGTTTAAATCACATCCCAGTCTGTCCGGGCAAAACAGTCCTGCAGGATGCTCTCAGTCTCTGGGGTCCTGAGTATGGTGGCAGGGTTTGATTGTTTCAGTCTGGGCCTGTAAGCCAGGTACATGAGCAGAGAGATGTGGTCTGACTATCTGAAGTGGGGACACGGTGCAGCCCTGTATGAACCGTGTATGTTAATTTCCCGCTGTGTTGTGATCCTAGCTCATACTTCGTCCAGCTTGTTTTCCAGGGGCCGCACGTTGTAAGAGGCTGGGTAGCAGTGGTTGGCTAGCTTGGGATTTTAGCCTAGCATGAAGCCGAAGCAGGGTCAGGGGCAGGTGCTGGGCCCACCGCTTCAGAGACTGGTATGGGAACCGGTGCAGGGATCACGGCTTCAGGGACATGGGACTGGTGCTGGGCCCACAGCTTTGGAGACTGGTACAGGAACTGGTGCAGGGGCCACAGCTTCGGAGACTGGTACGGGAACCAGTGCAGGGGCTGCAGCTTCAGAGACTGGTATGGGAACTGGTGCAGGGGCACAGCTTCGGAGACCAGTACAGGAACCGGTGGAGAAGCCACAGCTTTGGGAACAGGGGCTTGGGCTGGGGCCACTGCTTCAGGGACTGGGACAGGTGCTGGGGCCTGGAGCAGTTGCAGGGCCGGCATTGGAGGCTTGAGCCATTGTGGAGCTGCTACAGGCTGGAGCCAGGGTGCTGCTACTGGCTGGAGCCGGGGCGCTGCAACTGTCTGGAACCGGGGCGCTGCTACTGGTAGCTGGTGCCATCATGGGACTGCTACTGGCGCCTGGAGCTGTCGTGGAGCTGCTACTGGCCGATGGAGCTGCCATGAGGCTGCTACTGGCCGCTGGACCCATCGTGGGGCTGCTATTGGCCAGTGGAGCCGTCGTGGGGCTGCTACTGGCCAGTGGAGCCGTCGTGGGGCTGCTACTGG
>JBBPCX010069603.1:0-11234 GCA_037974365.1 Hydrocynus forskahlii | reverse complement strand
ACAATATATATTCTCGCTCCCTGCAATGCGCACGGTTTGCTAAATCTTCAAGAAGTGCAAGATGAGCCATGTTAACTTTTGGAACACATGTCCAATGTATGCTTTCATATACACATCACTCATGCTAATTTCGCTAAATAATACATTTAGTAATTATGAATCAAATGACATTCAAAGTAGAAGGTCACATTGTTACGAGGTTCGAACATGCAAATTCGCAATTCTACCACTGGGTGTTGTGCGTACGCGTGATTGGAGGTGTGCATATATTTACGCACAATTCTAAGCACAAGTACAAGTTCATAAATTCTACTTTGCGCAGAAACGATCGTACGGACGCTTTACGCACAGATCTGTGCTTACGCATGCTTGATAAATGAGACCCCATAAGCTGTGGAAATAAAAGTTATAGTATGGAAGTCTGCCTACATGCCTGCCCTCATTCAGGGAGAAAGGGGAAACCTGACAGATGGACTGACCCACCCAAAGGCGCAGCAGACAGGGAGCGAGAGGCGTGCGAGCCTGAAATGTAGGAGTGGCTCCGGGCCGAGCTCTCTGCGCTCTCCCAGGAGCTGATTGCGAAGGACATGACTGCCTACTCCATGGCAGACTGGCTAGCCCCTCAACCAGCGAGGAGGAAGTGGGCAAAGAAGCCCACCCTGAGCACACCAGTTAAGGAGATGGCCACAAGGGAAGGTGACCCTGGTGCTCTCCCGGTCCTCCCGCTGGCGCCCTGCCAAGCCCCTTGACCAGTGAGGAGGAAGCGGGCTAGGAAGCCCGCCTTGAGCACACCGGTTAAGGAGCCAGCTACAAGGGATGAAGTCCCTGCTGCTCTTCCAGTCCTCCTGCTGGAAACGAGGATGTTACAGGAACACGTGAGGGAACAGCAGCGCCAGCTGGACCTGCTCAAGAGGTGGGTCGCTGATCTGGTCGTTGCTCTTGGCCAGCAGCCCACAGCAGCCACTCTCCCAAGTGACAAGGTGACACAGCCCATATCGGTGCTCGACGAGGCGACGCATGCCATCTCGTCTCCCCATGAGGCAGTGCACTGTTCCACGAGGTGACGCAGCCCATCTCACTGCTCCACGAGGTGACACAGCTTGTCTCACCGCTCCACGAGGCGACACAGCACGTCTCACCTCTCCACAAGGCCACACAGCCTGTCTTGACGCTCTACGATGCACTGCTCCTGAGCATCAAGACTATGCTCTCGAACGTCGAGCCTACGCTCCTGAGTGTCGAGACTACGCTCCTGAACGACAAGGCTGCTGTCGTGGTTCAAGGCCGGGCATCCAAGGCCTCATTCCCAGTGCCAGTGCCCGGGTGATTCCCAGTAGCAGCACCTAGCAGCACCCAGTTGGCACAGCGGTGGAGGCTAATGCAGGTAGCATTGTGGCGGAGGCCAACGCAGGTAGCGTAGCGGCAGATGCAGACGCAGGTAGCGTAGCAGTGGAGGATAATGCAGGTGGTGTAGCAGCAGAGGCTAACGCATGTAGCGTAGCGGCGGAGGTTAACGCAGGTAGTGTAGCGACCAGAACAACATCTAAAGAACTGCAGGCCTCACTTGCCTCAGTTAAGGTCAGTGTTCATGACCATAAGAAAAAGACAAGGCAAAAATGGCATGCATGGCAAGTTCCAAGGCAAAAACCACTGCTGACCAAAAAGAACACAAAGGCTTGTCTTACTTTTGCCTAAAAACATCTTGATGATCCCTATTTCTTTTGGGACAATATTCTGTGGATGATGAAAAAAAGCTGAATTTTTGGGAGATGTGCCTCCCATTACATCTGGCGTAAAAATAACACAGCATTTCAGACAAAGAATATCATGCCATCAGTAAAACTTGGTGGTGGTAGTGTGATGGTCTGGGGCTGTTTTGCTGCTTCAGGACCTGGACAGCTTGCCGTGATTGATGGAACCATGAATTCTGCTATCTACAAAAACATCCTGAAGGACAATGTGTGGCCATCATTTTGTGACCTCAAGCTGCACAAGCGCACTTGGGATCTGCAGCAGGACAGTGACCCAAAACACACCAGCAAGTCCACCTCTGAATGGCTTAAACAAAGAAAATTAAGGTTTTGGAGTGGTCTAGTCCAAGGTTGGACTTGAATCCAATTGCGATGCTGTGGCATATGGCTGAATTAAAATAATTCTGCAAAGAGGAGTGGTCTAAAATTCCACAGCGAGGTGACAGACTCATTGCCAGTTATCACAACCACTTAATTGCAGTTGTTGCTACTAAGGGTGGCACAACCAGTTATTAGGTTTAGGGGGCAATTACTTTTTCACATAGGGCCATGTAGATTTGGATAGTTTTTTGCCTTAATAAATAAAATCATCAAACAGCATTTTGTGTTTACTTGGGTTATATTTGTCTAATATTTACATTTATTTGATCATCTGAAATATTTAAGAGTAACAAACATGCAAAAAAATAAGAAATCAGAAAGGGGGCAAATACTTTTTCAGAGCACTGTAACTGTGAAGCTGACAATAGTGCAATGGCAAAAGTAGTCTCTGAGTCTGCACACCCATTCATGTTATTGACTGACCACAGAGATAAAAGATATCAGTTAAAAACAAACTTCTCTAAAATTCTACTTAATAGTAGATTGGATATTGGTCTGTAACTACCAAGACAAGCATCATTTAAATTATTTCTCCTCAGAAGGGGTTTAACCATGGCTGTTTTGCAAGCATTAGGAAACACACTCATCTGAAGAGAATATGTAGATCTTCACTAAAGTAGATCTTTACTAAAGAAGGGAAAAGATGTTTTTAAAAATGAAGTAGGAATGGGATCTGAAGAGCATCTTACTGTTTTAAATTGGGAAATAACTTTACCAAGGATCTCAGCATCAACCAGGAGAAATTTCTGGAATGTTTCCTCATGCTGTCATGTCGGGCCTGCAGGGACACGACTACAGGAGACAGCTTAAGATATGAATATAGTTTTTAATGAACAGAAGTACTAGAGTAAGCTTCACAGAGCTCCAAACGAAAACAATCTTCTCAATGAACAAACGCAGGAACCGGGTGGCCCGTTGAGTTGATGCACACACAGTGGAGAGGCTGGGGTGAGCGCTGCTCACCAATCACACCTGTAATGACAAGGAGGAGACACAGAGAGAAGGCAAACTGTCACTAGTGTATGCGCCAAATGGTGCTTCAGTTCATGTGGTTCCGCCGGTAAGATTCCGCTCTCCAGCTGCCATCTGGAGCACAAGGGTTGGAGATAGCAGGAGCAGTCGTGACACAAGCTTTATACTCGGGGGAGAGACACACAACCAATCACGCGACACGGATAATAATGATCTCAATGAACCATACTTAAACTTAACACAAGACAGGTGGGCTTGTCGTCAGGTACCTAGCAACCCAGTGCTCCCACCTGGGTTGCCTAGGCACCAGATGACCACACACACAAAACAACACATGACTTCATCAAGACCTGAGGTCACCTAATTATCGGGCAATGGAGCTCACTGGGGGCGTGACCAAGACGGACTGAACATGACACATGCGTGAATATTGATTCTAAGATCTTAAAATTCTGTTCATATGGTAGACTTGTAGTCAAGACCACCTAAACCAAGACCAAGACACTACCAAGACCAGAGGGTATCAAGACCAAGACAAGACTAAGACTAAGACAGACCAAGTCAAGACCAAGACTCAGTTGAGACGAGACCAAGACCGAGGCTGAGACCAAAAAAAAAAGACTCCCTTTGTGTGCTGTTGAGGACTGACATGACGGGTACTGACTGGTCCCAAAGTCATCTGACAAAACAGCTAACACCTCCAACAACTCTCTAAAGAATGGGAAATATGTAACTGATTTCAATTATACTGAATTTGTAGATTAAATTGTAACATCAAATTGAATATACACAATTCTAAACTTGAAATTGCATCATGTCCCATTGTAGTAGTACTAGCCAAATTACACTGTATGATATCAACTTCCCTGAAATAGATTAGGCCTGTTAAGTCAACACAACGTGATAAGCAGATGTTATGTAGAAGTCAATGGTCACATTTATTTAGTCAAACAACACAATTTTAAGTAAAATACTATAATCAAACAATATAAAGGCATGCACATTAATAAGAATGAGGACAAGTGCTTACAAGATTCTGACATCTTGATGTATGCAGTGGTATGTGATTACAACACACTGCCAATGATATCAAGCCTGTAGTAGGGCAAGAACAATAGAACACAGACATTACAGACAAATAGCAGATTGATAAACTAATACATTTAGATGAAATACATAAAAATAGAGAGAGAGAGAGAGAGAGAGAGAGAGAGAGAGGGAATGAGAGCATCACTGTTAATGTTTTCAGAGAGGAGGGAGAGAGAGGAAACAGACCACACCATACCAGCCCTTAAAGTGCTCACTGAAACGGTTTGGATATATTTCTGCTCAATGAATACGCCAAAATATCTAAAGTTAGTGAAAACTGTTAATGTTTAAATAGCCGATAGCCACTGATAGAGCTAGCTACCTGTACTTAGCATGTAGTTACACTCTTCACCAGAAAAGTTAGGTCTGCAGAAAAGCTTGCAAAAAAAACTGTCCTTAAAGAATTTATACTGCACGTGTGAGAATAACACATGATAAATAACAATAATACATATAAATGATCTGGTCATCTGAGGTTGGAAAGATAGGTAAAAGAGTTTGAAGATGGGTAGATGGGTACTGGCTAGTTTACCTTTCTGTGTGTTTATGCTCCAGGTGCCTGGTGAAGGTTGAGGTAGTCCCGGCTGTCTCGGTCAAGGAGACTTTGCAAAATCTGCATTTTACAGAATGCTTCTTTTTTGAACCTGTGCTGCAAAAAACCTCTTTGTGTTCTATAAACGCAAACTTTATGAGTGAAGAATTCACTAACATTATTTCTGTAACTTACCTACTAGCCTACTACTGCTGACATTACTGTAACTGACTGACTAGGCTTACTGCTCACTGTGATGCTGGATCTAACGTTTAACTATCTCTACACATGTGTCAGGTCTGGGAATGATTGCAATGGGTGGCCGGTAGAGGGCGCCCTGGTTTAAGTTTGTGTGTGTGTGGGAACTTTTATTTTGATATGTTGAGCACCGCCGGCAATGTGATTGACTAGGATGAGTTTCAGTTGCCGGGGTGCTCAAAGAGATGACTTTTGTGTTGTGATTGGTTTTTGTTTGGTGGGAGTTATTGTATTTAAGTTCAGTTGGGAACGACCTGTGTTGTCAGTCCACCGTCCATATACTAAGGTTTGAGTTCTCCTTTTGCCAAAGATTATTTTGAGTTCAGTCAGGCCCTCGAGCCTGCATTTGGTTTTTGAAAATAAAAGCATTAAAGAAAGAAAATGTATACCTGTCTTCCTGGGAGGAAAAGGGGAAAGTGTGACAACTTGCGTATTTTGATTGGATGAGCACCAATCTCTGAATCACAACAAACTACATGTATGTCATTGATTGGTTGCATTTAAAGGGTTGCATTTGAAAGGCGCGAAAGGCGAAATAATAATAATGTAGCATTATCGAATGTTACGTTGTGTGTCATGGATACTGTTGGCTCCAAATCTCCTGACCACTATGTCGATCTGAGACAGTGAGACCAAGACAAGACCAAGACCACGTAAAAGTGGTCTTGAGACATCCAACTCTAACATATGGTGCTTCTGAAGTGGACGGCAAAATGTTTACATTTGGAATTGGTAGAAGACAGATTTTGTATGAACAGGGTTTATTAAGCAGTCAGTGGTGGAGAAGAGAATTTTAGCGTTGTTCTGATGGGCTTGGTACAGTGACATGCCCATACTACCTGAATAACATCATTAATCCAGTCATTGTGCCCCTGCATGAACAACACAGGTCTAATTTCATGTTCTTGAACGACAATGCTCCAGCTCATCGAGGTCGCATTATTAGAGAACGGGAGTCTCGGGTACCTTGAATGGAGTGGCCTGCACTTTCTCCAGACGTGAATCCCATAGAAAACCTGTGGGATCAGCTGAGTTGCCGTGTAGAGGCTCGTAACTCTGTACCCCAGAACCTCGATGACTTGAGGGCCGCCCTTCAAGAAGAGTGGGATGCTATGCCTCAGCAGCCAATAAGCTGAATTGTGATGGGAAATTTCGTCAGTTGTATATGGTCAATTATATAGTGCAGCCTGAACCACGTGCTGAATATTGGCCGATAATATATGGCTAGCTAACCAGTTAGGGTGAACGCCGTCCTTCTAATAGAAGGTGAACGATTCCAGAAAAGATTCAAATTGTCAATGAAGCCTATGTTATAAATTGTGCAAGAACACTAGAGCCAGATGTGAGGCTGAGAACATGACTTAAACACTCTTCACCGCAATTTAGTGTTGGTGTCATTAGACCCTACGTGAATTACAATCTGGGTTATAGTGGGAGCGCAGCAGCCCATGGAGCTTGTCGAAGATGACCGGGGCTGTGGCTCCAGGAAGGCAGTGTGTAACTGCATTAAAAAGCAGATGTTCCTGGTTATTGAATCTCCCGCAATTAGTGTGGTGGATGAAGAGGGAGACAAGATACTGATGCATCTTCCAAATGCTGTGGCAAAGCAGTGATATCGGGCTGAACAGAAGCAATTCCTGTTCGCTTAAAGCGAGGAAAATCACTGGAGTAGTGGAGCACTGGTTCTCTTTTGGTCATGTGCCGGGAAGAGGTGGTCAGTGGCCGGGTCAATGGCTTGTTGCATGCAGAATAGTCAGTTGCTCAAGCACTATCCATCAGTGGAGGGAAGGCTGTGATGTCATCCGGTGTCATAGCTGGGTCCAGGTCTGAGAGTGTTGAAACAGCTGAGTGTGGCAGATTGCTATTAGCTGAAGAAAGCAGATGAGTTGTAAGCAGTGGGGATTCCTCCTGTTCTTCTAGGATGGAGAATCTTTTCCTCCGCTCAGTCCCATCAGGTTGACAGTGGAAGAGGGGGTTGCAGTCTGAGCGCCTGTTTCTCTGTCTTCCACTGCAGGCTGGGATCCATGCTCCTGGCAGACATTGTGTGGAACAACTCACCACCTTTGGCCGAGCACCCAGTTTGGGCTTTGGGTCAGCTGACTTGCTGGGAGTAGGGTCTGGCTCTGAGTACATATTGTCCAGGGAAGCCATGGAGGTGTTAGTGGTAGCATTAGCCACCACAATCATAGAGTCAAGCAGGATCTCATCCTCTCTGATCTGGTACTGGAGACTTATCCTTATTTCCAGTTCAGAAATCTCTTCTGCTAGATCGGCACAACTTCTGCAACCAGTCGGAAGATAGGAGGCATGGTGTGGAGGTATGCTAGCTTCTAGGCTAAAAACAAACCTCGCCAAAATGCTTTTTAAACATCAACTCAAGTCCTAATTCACTAATGTCACAAAATTCCTGAAAACTGTCCTGTGCTGAATATTTGCCTGTAGTGCTGAACCTTTCCTGTAGTCCTCATACACACAGAAAACCGTTTAAACAGAGTCCAGGATATTTTCATGCAGCTGTGTTTCACATAACACTGCACTCCCGGAAAATGTTCTCTGTCCTTGTTTGTGCTGACAGCTCGTGCATCTTATTGGCCAGAGATTTTACATTCCCCATCACTATCGATGGGACAGCAGGTGGAAATCTATTCTTCTTCAGCCGCTGTGCTCTCCCTGCTTTGTAGCCCTGGTAGTTCCTCTTGATCTCCATGTACTGAATGCCTCGGTGGCCACAGCAGCTGATCCCGGCTGTAAACAATGGAGCCGTGTGGCATCGCGGTCATCATAGAGGAGCGTGGAAAAGTTTAGAGAGTCCAATTAAATAAAGAAAACAATTTATAATGCAGAGTGCACGTCAGACAGGCTACCGTCCGTGATGGTGCTGCAAGTGTACTAAAAAGGATATCAACTGATGCGCTCTAAAGGGGATATCAAGTTTTGGCATTGGAATGGTTCCAAAATTCCACTCGAGCTTGGACGTGTAGCCATTTTTGGCTACAAAAAAGATTAATAATGATAAAACTAGATTAATTTTCATGAGAAAATATGAAGTGTGATTGCGGTGTCACTATGGTAACTGTGGCTGTTGCTAAGTGGTTGCTATGGTGTTGTTAGGTGCTTACTGTAATTTGTGCTAATAACCAAAGAGCACTAGCTCTTATGAGTGTGGCTGAATGCCTAGTAGTGTTCACAAGCTGATTATTTTTAATTAAATCACAACAAACCATGAGACACATCTGTTTTTTATAACCCTTCCGCTTGAGTGAATGCTGCGCACGACTGGCTGCCGCTACTCAATGGTGTTTGTTTGTTTGTATATTTTCCCCTGAATTTCCCTGCTGCTCCTGCTATTTGGACTTGCTCTCTTCTGAGCTTATATGAGGACAGCCCGGCTGCTTGTATGGACTGTACTCACCTGGTTTTGTTTGAACCCTATGAACTGGTCCTGCAACTGCACTCATCCAGTACTTGGTTGCTGAGCTCCTGGCGCTCCACCACCTGGACATCGCTCGGCTCCCTCGCCGGAAATATGTCCATCGTGGTTCGTGATGGAGCTAACCCGACAGCACAAACCAGAAAGTCAGGTGGAAGGACAATAGACTGCACCATGCTAACCAGCCTCCCCCAAGGGACTAGCAACAGATTTGGCCACTGCAGCGACTCCCTGGGGCTGCTTAACATCCGCTCGCTCACCAGCAAGGGTCCACTTGTTTATGATCTTGTGAACGATCATAAATTTGATTTCCTCTGCCTGATTGAGACGTGGCAGCGTCCAGCTGACCTCGGCAAGCTCAACCTGACCACCCAGCATGAGTTTGTTTATGTTTGTAAACCGCTTGTTTCTGGACATGGGAGTGGCCTTGAGATACTTTCTAACGAGAAGTACAAGGTATCCACCCTCCCTGACTCTACTCACCAGTCATTTGAATCCACTGCACTGGATCTACTCTGACCATTTTAGTTGCTATTTACCATTGATCTCTTCTGCTATTAATAATTTTCCCAGCACAGACCACCTAATCACCCCTGATGACCTGGTGTCTTATTATAATGAAAGACTTTAAAACACTCTGGACACACTGGCACCACTGAAAACCCAGACGGTCACCTTTTGTCACTCTGCCCCTTGGTACACACCAGAATTATGTAAACTCAAAGCTGAAGGCCGCTGTCTTGAGCATCTCTCAAGGAAAACTGGACTCACGATTCATAAGGACATTTACCATAACCACCTGTTGAAATACAAAGAAGCCATTTCCACAGCAAAAACTGTTTTCTGTACTACCCTTATCCAGACTGCTGAAGGAAACTTTGTTCACTACACTTCAGCCCCCAGACTCCCTAGCCCCTCATATGTACTCCACTACTCCTTGCAATAACTTTATGAAATTTTTTACCTCAAAAATTTAAAATGTCCCCCTGCAACTGTCTCCTCCATGCAACACACCCAACTGCATATATTGTGCACTGCCCTCTCCACCACTCTCTTCCTCATTGTCCAACTTCACCCTCCAAGCCATTGCCCGACAAGTCCACAGCTACCTCACTGACAATAAGCTGTATGAATAATTTCAGTCTGGTTTTCAGCCTCTCCACAGCACAGAAACAGACCTGGTTAAAATCACTAACAGTCTACTGATGGCAGCAGACTCTGGCCAACTCACCATACTCATCCTCTTTGACATAACCGCTGCTTTTGATACAATCTCCCATCTTACCCTCCTAAACTGCTTAGCTTCCATCGGAATAAATGGCACAGCTCTGTCCTGGTTCTCATCATATCTCTCGGGATGCATTCAGTTAAGGTCTTTCCAATCCCAACCCTCTCCAGTTAACAGTGGTGTGCGTCAGGGTTCTGTCCTGGGGCCCCTCCTTTTCATTATCTACCTTCTTCCTCTTGGCAGTATCTTCAGGAAACACCGTATCAATTTCCACTGCTACGCGGATGACACCCAGCTCTATTTCTCACACATCTCTACCCCCTCCTCCATTTTAGACTGTCTATGAGACATCACAATTTGGTTCTCTCACAACTTTCTCAACTTAAATACAGATAGAATATACATTTTTCTTGTTGGTTCCAAATCCACAGTCTCCAAATCTGGTAGTTTTTCACTATCAATATCACTATTGATAATTACACTGTCCTCTCTTCTTCTCAGGTCAAGAGCCTGGGCATCATCTTTGAAAGCAACCTTTCCTTCACTGCCCACATCATCACTCGGTCTGCCTCACCCTCACCCACCCCCACTACCACAGCCATATTAGTCAATGCCCTTGTCACATCTTGCCTTGATTACTGTAATGCATTGCTTTCCGGTCTGCTACATAAATCCCTCCATAAACTTCAGCTGGTTCAGAACTCAGGCGCCCGTATCATTTCCAGAATCTCCTGCACACAACACATCACCCCTGTCCTCAAACAACTTCACTGGCTCCCTATCCATTTCCGCATAGAGTATAAAATCCTTCTTTTAACATTCAAAGCCCTCCATAACCTAGCTCCACCTTATCTCACTAATCTCCTTGATATATACACACCTTTGCGCAATCACCGTTCCTCCTCTGGTTCTCTCCTCTCCACACCTCCCGCATGTATGTCCACCATGGGGCTCAGATCATTTAGCTGCACTGCTCCCCGACTTTGGAATGCACTCCCACTCGACCTACGAACCATAATATCCTTGCCCATGTTTAGATCTCTACTCAAAACTCATCTGTTCAGATTAGCCTACCCCACATGACTTTCTCACACTTTGTTCCACTATCATCCAAAGTTATTTAAATATATTTTTGTATGTATATGTATGTAAATGTCTTTTGTATGTATATTTGTATGTTTTACTGTAAAGTGACCTTGAGAGCGGTGAAAGGCACTGACAAATAAAATGTATCATTATTATAACCAACCTAATCTTTTGAAGTTTGTTTATGAGTGTGCCATGTGTTTTGTATCAGCAATACTGGCTTAAGCTGTCTGCCCAGTGTGGTGTGGTTGGTGAACCCAAATGCGTAGTAGCCGCGAGAGAGCAGGTTGTCACGGTAGGCAAGGAGAGGGAAGGGGAGGACGCACACAGCGGAGATTCAAGATACGGTTTCGTTTAATCAAGTATACACAAAACAGAAACACAGCCCCGGCTCGAGGGGGGAAAACAGAAACGGGCTCCTGCAGACCCATGCTCCCCAAACGAACAAAACAAACAAACTGAAACAGGGATGGCCAGGGCCTCCGGGCTCTGCCACGGTCAGGAACG
>JBBPCX010069602.1:0-11235 GCA_037974365.1 Hydrocynus forskahlii | reverse complement strand
AATTTGTTATGATGGTTTAATGTGAATCAGACTCTGTGATTCTTTTGAAATGTTCTGTATGTTGCTTCTTTCCCCTGGATGATGTTGGTGGTTACAGGAAACCACATGTTACATCTACTTCTTACACATCCAGGGCTCTTATTCGATAAATAGCAGTATGCAGACATTTGTTCAGAAATGATGTGTATGATAAAAAAAGAAAACACCACAAAGAGAGATGAAGTAAGTCAGAAATTCAACCAATAGAACTTCATGGTTCATAAATGGCCTGAATGTTTGCAGTGTGTTCAAAACTTTTGGCAATTCATATAAATTAATGTCTTCCCCATTTTGCTCTAAAATCAGAAGAAAATGAAAAAAAATTGCTGATGTAACAAATATTTGAACACAAACTTGATTTAATGGAGTGTGTGATATACTTTAAAGTGTGAATACGTTAAAACAGACTAAAAAATAACAACAACAACAACAATAATGATAATAATAATAATAATAATAATAATGTTAATAATAATAATGATAATAATTATAATGATGATGAGTGTTGTTTTTGTGATTGTTATTATCATTATTTTCACAGTAGTCTGCATTTTGAAATATTCTTAAAGATCACAATCATGTATCTTTTCAGTTATTGTTTAAATCAAAAATGTGTAAATATGCAGTAAAGATGCAATTTATTATCTTTACAACTATACCGACAAGAACAAGAAAGCTTGTTTTAATTTAAATAATTTTATTTGGTTGGAAGACTAGACTTTAGTGATGGCTACTTTTACATTACATAATCCCAAATTAAACTGACCAATTTTTTTGGACTTGTTATGACGCCAGTAAGTTTTTATTCTAATTAGAAATAATTTCTTTAGTTCTATCCATACCCATGCCTATAGAATTTCAGAAAACAAATAGGTACTATAATCAGGCATTTGGTTTTCAAGCTTAATGCCAGTCAGTAACCAGTGATAAGCAGTGCTTGACAATAACATGTGCTTTGGAGCCCAATATCCAATGCAATTAAATTTTAAGGATCATCTGTGAAGTGCGCAAAGTTCCTTCCAAATCTTTTAAAGTTATTGCTTGTTGGAAGCATTTAGCCAGTAAAAATGAAGTCGAGTCTTACATGTTTGGAGGTGGGCCTGACACAGCCATGCAGTTGCATCCCAGCTAAATTAGTCCTTTCTTTATTCAGCTCCAATCTGGGAATTCAGATAAGATATATACTGGCTTTTTGCACATTTGGTTTCAGCACTTCAAAAGGAGTTTTGTTTAACATGGATTATGAGTAGTAGCCAATGTGTACTTGGATAGATGACTAGATTACTTGCCATTACTCATGGCACAAATATGTCTCCACATTAACGCTTCATATATGAACTTCTTATATAGTAATACATGTAATAACTTGAAATTATTCAATTTAAGTAAAATATATAAACATTATGTTTTTGTCAAACTTCCTTATTCATTAAAAATGTTCTGATATTAAGTGATATGGTCAGGAGTAAGTGATGTCATTTTAGCCTGTGGATGAGCTGAGTGTAAGCTGGTAAGTTCTGACCTCACTGAACATAAATCATTTGTTGTTCTTATCTGGGGACTCATTAACAAAGTATGTGTAGAACATCTCAATTTGTGCATAAAAAACAACAGTACAAGTTATATTTATCAAATATTCTAGCACACAGGCATGCACAGGCATGATCAGTGATACATCCTATACATTCTAATTCTGCTCTGCTTCTGAATACCTTTCTATTATAACCTATTCCATTTCTCAACACTGATGTGCACTAATACATAAAAACACCTTCTGGTATGAATACGACATATAGCATATGTCATCTAACAGTAATTACTTATTTTAAATGATGCAAACATACGTGTGGTCTTTTAAATTATATAAATAAAATATAAAATAAATACTTAATTTACATTCATCCAAATATCCTATAATCAAAAAGGAACAAAGGGAAAATAGAATATCACTGATATACATTCAAGTGCCCTATGCTTGTGCAAGTATAATATAAAAGTTTGTTTTATGTTTTATATACTTACATAATGGTCAAAAACGGGAAGTGTGAGGTCTTTTTAACCAACCTAGCTCTTGTGTTTGAGTTCCAGCCCGAGAGATGCCCCACGGACCGAAGCAAGATCGCACTTCTTGTCTCCCTCCTTACGGGGCAGGCAGCTGAGTGGGCAGCGGCAGTTTTGAGATCTGACTCCGACGAGTGTTATGACTACTCCGGATTTACCAACATGCTCAAAGCTGCCTTCCAGCACCCTGACAGTGAGGTGGAGGTGGCATCTAAGCTTTACCATCTGGGGGCAGGGAGACCGTCCGGTGAGTAAATACACCGCGGAGTTTCGCACTCTCGCCGTGCAGACGGGGTGGGGCGACTCTGCACTCCGGACGGCCTTTTACAAGGGGCTGGCCACTCGTATTAAGGACCAACTAGTGGGACGTGAGATCCCCGATACGTTCGAGGGCATGATCCAGCTGTGCATGCGCATTGATCAGCGCATGAGCTCTCGTCCCAAGCCGGCTTCTCGTACCCTGCTGCCCATGCCATCAACCGCGCCATTCAGAATACCTACCAGCTCTCCGGATCCTCCATCTCTGTCAGATACCCACTCAGGAGCCGGAGTTGGAGAACCCATGCAATTAGGGCGCGCTTCCTTGAGCCAGGCCGGAGCGATCTTGCCGCTATCACGAGGGGCTATGCGCATATTGCGCCTCACCAGACCATCACCGTGCTATTTGCCCCCTCCGTCAGGGAAACGGTCAGGCCCAGTGAAGAAAGGGAGGTCTTCACCTGGGTTGTCTGTCTCCTTTACACCGACCGTTTTCCGTTTTATGGTTCAAGCGAACATCCAGCTCAGCCACAAACAGGTCAGAGCCTCCGCTTTTGTGGATTCAGGGGCGGCTGGCAATTTTATTGACCATGATTATGCTGTTCAGTTGGGTGTGAGCATTGAAGCATTATCCCGGCCGTTAAAAATCACAGCCGTTGACGGTCGCCCCCTTTATCACAGTCCTATCACGCACATCACTGAACCCCTTCACGTTATCATCGAAGATCACCATGAGAAGCTGGCCTTCCTCATCACCCGTCTCACTTCTCCTCCTCTCATCCTGGGCTATCCCTGGCTTCTCAAACACGACCCCCTTATTTCCTTGAGCCAACACAAAATTCTTCAATGGGGGTCGACCTGTCGAGAGCTTTGTCTCACTGGGACGTGCTCGGGGGAGCCCCTTGTCCCCGATGTCGACGCCGACGCTATTCCAGCTCCCTACAGAGACCCGATGGAGGTCTTCAGCAAGCGTAGGGCCGTACAGCTTCCTCTTCATCGGCCCTACAACCTAGAGATCCAGCTCCAACTCGGCACCACACCACCCCCCGGCCGTCTGTATGCCCTTTCTAAGGACGAACACACCGCCATGGAGGAGTATGTGGCTGAAGGACTTCGCCACGGAACTCTTCGCCCTTCATCCTCTCATCCTCTTCTTCTTTGTTAAAAAGCAGGACGGAGGTCTCCGTCCTTGCGTCAACTATCGGGGGCTTAACAAGATCATGGTGAAGAACCGTCATCCACTCCTGCTTACTAACACCGCCCAGGATGCCCTCTCTGGTGCTTCCATCTTCACTAAACTGGACCTTAGGAGCGCTTACAATCTCGTTCGCATCAGAGAGGGCGATGAGTGGAAGACGGCCTTCATCACTCCCACCGGTCATTATGAAACGCTGGTAATGCATTTGGTTTGTGCAACAGTCCGGCAGCCTTTCAACAGTTTATTAATGATGTTCTTTGGGACATGCTCCAGGACCGAAGAGGAGCACATCCAGCATGTCCAAGCGATGCTAAAGAGGTTGCTGGCCCATCAACTTCACTTTCCACCAGCGTTCCACCACGTTCCTTGGTTTTGTAATATCCCCTCAGGGCGTGGCCATGGATCCCCAGAAGCTGGATGCTGTGCGAAACTGGCCTCTACCCACTTTGCTTAAACAGCTCCAGCGTTTCCTGGGGTTTGCGAATTTCTATAGACACTTTATCCGGGGCTTCAGTTCAGTTGCGGCACCTCTAACTGCTCTTACCAGACCTTCCAAATCGTCATTTCAACTCACCCCTGAAGCCACTCACGCCTTTTACCAGCTGTGTTCCCGGTTCACCTGCACACCCATTTTAATTCACCCGGATGTTGCCAAACCATTCATTGTGGAGGCTGACGCCTCTGATGTGGGTGTAGGAGCCATTCTCCCAACGCGGTCCAGACCAGAAACTACATCCATGTTGTTTCTTTTCCAGAAAATTCACTCCCACTCAGCAGAATTACGGGGTAGGGGACCGTGAACTGTTGGCCATCAAGTGGGCTCTGGAAGAATGGCGTCACTGGCTTCAGGGCGGCCGTGATCCATTCGTGGTTTGGACCGATCGGCAAAATCTAATAGGCATCCAGCAGGCGAATCAACGGAACCCTCGTCAGACGCGGAGGGCTGTATTCCAGTCACCTCCGTCTTTTATATGCACCAAAGTAATCTCACTGTGGATTATACTTAGGGTAAAAATGTGTCAATATATAAATTTTTGGCCTTTAGTAGACGCTTTTATCCAAAGCGACTTCCATTCCCTAACTACAGGGGGCAGTCTCCCTGATGCAGCTTGGGGTTAAGGGTCTTGCTCAGGAGCCCAGTGGTGGTGCGCTGAAGGTAGGATTCAAACCCATGACCTCTTGGTCTAGAGGCAAGTATCTTACCCACTAGGCCCCCACCACCACAGCAATAAAAAACCTTGTGGGTATGTTGCTTTGAAAAGTATTTACTAGCTGACTGATGTTCCCTACGACTTTAGCTGTAGATTATTGTTGTACATTCCCCCCTCTCTTTATTTCAGCTCATCAACACTGTACATGATGATCAAATGATGAATATTAGATGTGTCATCAGTGTGAGGCACAATCGAGCCACTCAGATGTCAGTGGGAGGATTCAGGTTTAGATATAAAGTAACATGCCAAGAAGGCAGAACGCCACGGACGGGTCATTTCAAAAAGGCAGAACCGTGTCTGATACAGATGGATAACATTAAGAATCACCTAAACATCACAGTTCAGTACTGCTTCCCTGACAACAATTCATCTTGCAGAAAGGAGGTCCG
This sequence comes from Hydrocynus forskahlii, assembly GCA_037974365.1. Taxonomy (NCBI): domain Eukaryota; kingdom Metazoa; phylum Chordata; class Actinopteri; order Characiformes; family Alestidae; genus Hydrocynus; species Hydrocynus forskahlii. The sequence continues at coordinate 6,076 of JBBPCX010069602.1, read as the reverse complement.
AGCAAGCCCTGGATATATATTTTTGTCAGTTTTTCTCTCGTGTGTATCCGTGTGTGCTGTGTTTTTGAACCTACTGGTGATTGTCTCTATTTCTCATTTCAAGCAGCTCCACACTCCAACCAACCTGCTTATTCTCTCTCTAGCGGTGGCAGATCTTCTCGTGGGACTGTTTATTATGCCTGTGAATATAATGGGTCTGACACACTCCTGTTGGTATCTTGGAAAAGTAGCCTGCTCTATTTTTCCAGTCATCAATGGCATCTCCTCCTCAGCATCTCTCTGTAGTCTGGTTTTCATTGCAGTTGACCAGTACATTGCCATCTGTGAGCCTCTGTTTTACTCCACTAAAATTACAGTTTGTAAAACCACACTGCTCATAACTCTTGGCTGGTTTGCTGCCATATTCTATGTCACTATAACCTTGTACTTTAATGATAATTTTAATTGGTCTCAGACATCCGCTAGATGCTACGGAGAGTGTGTATTGGTCATTAAGTATGCTTGGGTGATCGTTGACCTAGTGGTCTCATTTGTAGGCCCTTGCTCTGTTATACTGGTTTTGTATTCAATCATTTTTAAAGTGGCTAGACGTCAAGCTAAAGCTGTCAGAGCTGTGAGGATTGATGCTCCACACAAACGTGGAATTCAAACTTCAAACTTTTCTGAAATCAAAGCAGCGAAAAAATTAGGCATGGTGATTTTTGTTTATCTGGCTTGCTGGATACCATTTTATTTAAGCTCTCTTTCAGTGGAAAGCATGACTTCTGCATCAATGGTGTGGACTGTATTTACTTGGCTCATATACATGAACTCTTCTGTGAATCCACTAATGTATGCTATTTTCTATTCGTGGTTCAGAGCATCAGTTAAATATCTTATAACATGTTGAATTTCTCTGTCTTTTTGAGATGTAAGTCCACTTGTACTTCTGTTTCTGAATCCAAATGCATAAACTGTCATATCTATTCTTTGTAGTATATAACTCTAGGCATCTCTCATATATCATAACTATAGGCATCTCACTTCTATTTTATATATGCTCTAGATAATCCCTTTTAAATCTGCTGATTCAAGTGCATTGTTTGATTTTACTGGTCAATGAAGACTGTGTGTAATGATCCTGCATAATGAAAAATCATGAACATGAGCCGTGTTATCAGTATAAGGGACAAAATAGCTACTCATATTTCAAGTAAGGACATTAATAAAACAAATATAAACTTCTAGAGCAGAAATTACAATCTGACCATTTTCTGACACAAAAATATCTCATTTAATTTTGGTAAATAAGATAAGAGATAACCTTTTATTCATCTCACAGGTGGGATGTTTGCATAGTTACAGCAGCAAAGTGGACAGAACAAAAGAAGGCAGTAGAAGCAGCAAAACCAATAGAATAAAAGTATAATATGATAGTATAAAAATAAATAGTAATAGAAAATAATAATAGAAAAAAATGTAGACTAAGCAAATACTATATAAATATAAATTTATCAGTTTGTGTGTATGTACACACATATGCACACACACACGCACACACACACACACACACACACACACACACACACACTCCCACAACCCCCTCAACAGTTGTTAAAGAGCAATTGTTTACATATTACTTTTTTGCCTACTTGAATGCTGCCCTCGCACTGCAATACTTGCACAACTGCTACATTTGCACAAATACATGGTAACGTCTTACATTTTTTTGTTTACATTTAAGGTAATCTTCAGTACATTTGCACTTCCCTCTAGTTGTCCTTAGTGTTTTTATATCTCAGCTGTATACAACATTGTAGTGTACATTTAATTATATATTTTAATAATATACAGAAAATCATACTGTTATAATCATAACTATATAATTGTAGTTGCTTTTGATCACTTATACAGTTTTTACAACAATTGTAAATAGGTATGAGTAGATGGAAAAGAGTATAATAGTGTGTGTGTGTGTATATATACATATATGTTTGTGTGTAAACATACATATAAGAATGCTTATATGTACACTACAACACACTAGTGTATAGAGTAGGGTATTGTAGTGTATTGTTATTGGCTCCCATGCACACCTGTACACAATGAGACCATTACATGGAAAACACAAAATGAGGTGTGTCTATCACTCCAATACAATTGCCTCCCTATCCCAAAACTGTCTGAAGTGAAACAAACACCGTATGTATGACATCCACTAAGTCTCTCACAATATCCCTAACTTCTTGTGCGTAGTGTATATACACACATATAGGTCAATGCACACCACAACTATTACTGGTCACTTCTTACAGTAGTGTAGCCTGTTAAGTGCATTCCCTGATGTTTTGATCATTTCTGTGAAATCAGTAACTATGACTTTAATTGTGGGTTTTTCTTGATTATATGCTTTCCCCATTCTCAGCTGGCCAGCACTGGGTGTAAATGTTAAATTGTGAAGATCAATATGTTCTCGTAAGGATCACATTAGCCAGTCATAAGTCAGTGGTTGGATTCAGGCTTAATGTTGAATTCAACTATTTGGAAGCACTAGCCCAGTGCAGTTTGTTAGTTGGCTGATGAATCCATTTACCATAAATGTAGATTTTAAAAAATCATTTCAATCTAACAATTTTCTGCAGCAAATAACTTCATCCATAATACTTAACTGCCATTACTTTGGTACTGAGAAGAAAAGGTCCGTTGTACATTAATCTTACATTGTAAATACTACAAGGAGAGACTAGAGTGGAAACTTAAAGCTATGTGAAGCACATAGAAATAACACAGACAAAGTGGGAGGGTGAACAGGAAAAAAACGGACTTAACTAAACAGGAGACAGGGGCTCAAACATGAATGGTAATGGGGTCAGGGAAAATTAATGGGATCAGGCAAATAAATGGAAGGGAGCATCAGCATGTACATGGGCTGAAGAATGGGTCTGGGAGGAAACCCGTGGCCAACTGGGTAAGTGGGACGTGCTGGCCCCGTCAGTGGGAGGAACCGATCAGAACAAGTCAGTACACCCCACAGGAGCTGCTGGGGTATATTAGCTCAGAGGACGAAGGGGTGGTTTACGGCTAGAGTGGCCGCCTGGAGGACAAACCTACGGTTTTGTCTCCGGAGGTTTTCAAGGATCTCTTAGTCTCCGAACAGCCTAAGAAGCCACGGAGGCACAGGGGGTCACGAAGCCTCTGGATCTGGTCCTCCGATCAGCTGCTCCAGCCATCTCAGCTGTCCTCCCGAGCGCGGCCCCAAGCGCTCTCGCCCGACTTGTTCTGGGAGGCAAGTCTCACACCGATCCAGCGGTTCCCACCTGCACATCATGCAGACCCGCAGGCCAGTGGTGGAGCCAACATGGCGGCTCCCACCGCGGAGAAAGAGGAGCAGGAAGGAGAGGTCACCGCAGCAGCGCAGCGAGAGGTCCCCACAGCCACCGTCCTGTGTCCGGTAGCCGCACCGAGGCGAACCAAGCAGCTCCTGCCGGGCACCGCTGAAAACCCGCCCCCATACCACGCGGTTCCACCCCCAGCCACTGAATCCCAGCACGCCAGCGCCGCAGACACCCAGCTCATGAGCACCGAGACTGCTCTTGGCAGACCTGTGCCGGTGCCCCGAAAACGGCTTCAGCCTCCAACTCCAGCCCGCCATCTTCACCCACCAGGTAGCTTAGAGAGGGTTAGTGTAGGGGAGAGAGGAGGTAGCCTTGGGTCTGTAGATTTGATAGGCCTGATAGAGGAGCCTTTAGGCTCTTTAAGGGAGCCATTAGAGCCCACACCACTATAGCGGGGCCTTTAGCCGCTACAGAAGGCTCTGGTGGAGCCAGGGGAGAGGGCTCCACCCCTGATGACAGCGAGGGGCCTTCTGAGGACTCCAGTGGGGCCCATGGAGAGTGCTTCACCGCCAAGGACAGCTCCAGTGGGGCCCGTGGAGAGGGCTTCACCCCTGTGAACAGCGAAGGGCTTCCTGCAAGCTCCAGTAGGGCCCATGGAGAGGGCTCCATCCCCGAGGACAGCGAGGGGCTTCCTGTGAGCTCCAGAGGCCTGTGGGGAATCCGGTGTGGGATCTGGAGCAGAGGCCCGCGTGGGAGCCGGTGCGGGGTCTGGAGCAGAGGCCGGCGCAGGATCCGGCACGGGACCTGGAGCAGAGGCCGGCGCGGGATCTGGAGCAGGGGCCGGCGCGGAATACAGCACTGGGTTTGGAGCCGAGGCTGGCCTGGGAGCCGGCACTGGGTCTGGAGCTGAGGCCGGCACGGGAACCAGCTCTGGCTCTGGAGGCTGGAGGGCTGGTGTGTGAACCGACTCTGGCTCTGGAGGCTGAACGACTGGTGTGGGAACCGACTCTGGCTCTGGAGGCTGGACGGCCGGTGCGGGAACTAGCTCTGGCTCTGGAGGCTGGAAGGCCGGTGTGGGGACGAGCTCTAGGACCTGGGGAGCTGGCGTGGAGATGGGCTCTAATACCTAGGCGGCTGGTGGAGAGACGGGCTCTAGGACCTGGGCGACCGGCAGAGAGACCGGCTCTAGGACCTGGGCAGCCGGCGGAGAGATGGGCCCTAGGACCTGGGTGGCTGGCGTGATGATGGGCGGTAGGGGTTTGAGGCCGGCGCGGAAGCCGGGTCTGGGGGAGTTGAGGCCGGCACGGAGACAGGTTCTTGGGAAGTGGAGACCGGCACAGAAGCCAGCTCTTGGGGACTTGAGGCCAGCGCAGAAGCCAGCTCTGGGGGAGTTGAGACGGGTGTGGACACCGGCTCTGGGAGAGTTGAGGCCAGCGCGGAGACCGGCTCTGGGACAGTTAAGGCCGCAGTGGAAACCGGCTCTTGAGGAGTTGAGATGGGCGCGGAAGTCGGCTCTTGGGGAGTTGGGACGGACACGGAAGCCGGCTCTGGGGGAGCTGAGGCCGATACGGAAGCCGGCTCTTGGGGAGTTGAGAGAGGCGCGGAAGCCGGCTCTTGGGGAGTTGAGATGAGCATGGGAGCCAGCTCTTCGGGAGTTGAGACGGGTGCGAAAGCCGGCTCTTGGGGAGTTGAGGCCGGCACGGGAGCCGGCTCTTGGGGAGTTGAGGCCGGCATGGGAGCCGGCTCTGGGGGAGTTGAGGTCGGCGCAGAAGCTGGCTCTTGGGGACTTGAGAGGGGCGTGGAAGTCGGCTCTTGGGGAGTTGAGGCCAGCACGGAGACTGGCTCTTGGGAAGTGGAGACCGGCGCTGAAGCCGGCTCTTGGGGACTTGAGGTCGGCGCGGAAGCCGGCTCTGGGAGAGTTGAGGCCAGTGCGGAGACCGGCTCTGGGACAGGTAAGGCCGCCGTAGAAACCGGCTCTTGGGGAGTTGAGACGGGCACGGAAGTCGGCTCTTGGGGAGCTGGGATGGGCGTGGGAGCTGGCTCTGGGGGAGTTGAGGCGGGCGCGGAAGCCGGCACTGGGGGTGTTGAGATGGGCGTGGGAGCCGGCTCTGGGGGAGTTGAGGTGGGCGCGGAAGCCAGCTCTGGGGGAGCTGAGGCCGGCACGGAAGCCAGCTCTTGGGGAGTTGAGACGGGCATGGGAGCCAGCTCTGGGGGAGTTGAGATGAGCATGGGAGCCAGCTCTTGGGGAGTTGAGACGGGTGCGGATGCCAGCTCTTGGGGAGTTGAGGCCGGCACGGGAGCCGGCTCTTGGGGAGTTGAGGCTGGTGCGGAAGCCGGATCTTGGGGAGTTGAGGCCGGCGCGGAAGCCGGCTCTTGGGGAGTTGAGGCCGGAGCGGAAGCCGGCTCATGGGGAGTTGAGGCCAGCGCGGAAGCTGGCTGTGGGGGAGTTGCGGCCGATGCGGAAGCTGGTTCTGGGGGAGATGAGGCCGGCACGGAAGCCGGCTCTTGAGGAGTTGAGGCGAGCGCGGAAGCCAGCTCTGGGGGAGTTGAGGCCAGCGCAGAAGCCGGCTCTGGGAGAGTTGAGGCCAGCGCGGAGACCGGCTCTGGGACAGGTAAGGCCGCCATGGAAACCGGCTCTTGGGGAGTTGAGACGGGCACGGAAGTCGGCTCTTGGGGAGTTGGGACGGGCGTGGGAGCTGGCTCTGGGGGAGTTGAGGCGGGCGCGGAAGCCGGCACTGGGGGTGTTGAGATGGGCGTGGGAG
>JBBPCX010069601.1:0-11235 GCA_037974365.1 Hydrocynus forskahlii | reverse complement strand
TCGCTCTCTCTCTCTCTCTCTGTTTTGTTCTCTCTCTCTTTCTCTCTCTCTCTCTCTTGTTTTCTCTCTCTCTCTCTCTCTCTCTCTCTCTCTGTCCTATTCTCTCTCTCTTTCTCTCTCTCTCTCTCTCTCTCTCTCTCTCTCTCTCTCTCTCTCTGTTTCTCAGCAGCAGTTTAGCCTCTTTCCCTCTTGCTACCACGTTGCCTCGGTTGAGTGACTTTCAGCAAGTCATCAAGTGCACAGGCCAGGGTAACAGAACACCTCTCTGCCACCATCTCTCCTCTCTCTTACTCTCTCTTCCTCTGTGCTGAAAGCCGTCAGGGAGTTTGTTTATACCGCAGATGTGCAAAGCAGGAAATGGCTGATCAATGGGGTTACATCATACAGAGAGACAAGACCATCCTGAAGGTCTGTGTGTCTGTGTAAAGCTGCCTCGGGGCTGCACTCCAACATTAACACTGTCATTTAGGAAAAAAATCCTCCTGAGTGATTCATTATCAGAATCTGTTTCGTCCAGAGGAAATCTCTTTGGACTTGAGCAATAATGAGGGCCAGCTGGTATCTCAGAATGATGAGTGAAATATAAGCCGGAAACATTACTGGAACAGTTTCTTCAAGTTCTCTCTATTGAGAGATGCAAATTCTGTGTTTTTCAAAAGAAAGGATCTCTATGTGCTATGTGAACATTTTACCTTTCATGGAAATTGAGCAGTAAAAGTAGCCTAATACATTTAAGTTTCACAGAGTGTTGCTCCTGCAGAAAGTCTGAGGTGGAGTTACTGAAGCAGAAACATAGCCACAGGAACGATTTACACCCAGGGGGTGCTGAAAAATGTGTCAACATTTCAGTGGATCAATTATAGGGCTAAAATTAAGTCGAGTTTCAGTTTGGATTTGGATTTTGATCTAACAACTGCTGTTGTTTCCCGCAGTTATAAGTAAAGGTGTTATGTGTTTGTTCCTGGCTACTGAGAGTGTAATGTTCTCCTTGTATTTTTACCCTGGTTTGTTGTTTTTTGTTGTTGTTGTGTTTTCCCTTAATTTCTTGTCTACATCATCTTGTTCCTGTCTCCTCCCCCGTCCAGGTGTTCACATTTCCCTAGTTAATATAAATACCCCTGAGTTTCAGTCTGTGTTTGTGGATTCTTTGTACATCACCCTGTATATTCCCTGTTTACTTCCCTGTTGGTTCCCGTAAAATCCTGTTAAGTGCCTTGTTTTTGCACTTGCCTTTATTTAATTTCCTAGTCTCTCATATTTAAGTCTTGCCCTTTAGTATTGTTCTTTGTTAATTTACCCTTAGTGTTTTGCTGTGTTCGTGTTTTCGCTTGACCCAGTACCTCTTGTTTATGTTGCATTGTTGGTTTTTGTTTTTGGAATAAAATGTTTGTGGCTCTCACACATGCATGCTGTTTGCCTTGACCCTCACAGTTTGATAGTCGTGTACTTAATTTAGAACAGGGGTATAGTCTAGGTTTTTATACAATCATTCTAAAGCATAAAGGAATATTGAAAAGTCATGTGAAAAATGATAACATATAAAACAACATATTAAAAGTGTAGAAAATGGGCCCTTTAAAATCTAATAATATCTTGGTCTAAGCTAATGCCACTCTTGCTGAGTCCATAAATAACCTGCACCATAGAAAAAAGCTGATTTTGAAGCACATGCCCTCTGCTCTCATGAATGAACACATTAAGTTATGAAAGGCAAACTTTATTGCTACCTCATCCCACTTACTATGAGAAGGTCAAAACATTTGACCCACGTGCTGAGATGACAGACAGACAGTGTTTCTGTCTCACTGCTGGTGATACAGGGCTCCTCTGATAATAATGCTGATGTACTGACATCCAATATTTGACATTCTCATATTCCCTTCTAACTCACTATAGGAACCAAGTAGTGTGGCAAAAGTGTGACCACCGGGCTCGACCGCATAGTAGATACTGTATCACGTCTTTCTGTGGTTTTTCGGGCCTCAAGATTAGAATGACCTTAAACAACCCTGCAGTCTGTGTGTGTGAGATTGGGTCTGTTTAGTTTACACATAAGCCACAAACGTCTGCGGTTTGCTTCTTTAGTTAAATACTTAAATCAGCACATACTTGCCACAAACTGTGTGGAGTAGTAGCAGAATCCAAAGTAGAATCTGCTTATGTGGTTTCTGACGTTGTATTACATATTCGGTAACACTTCTTTGAAGGCCAATCTTCAGAGTTCTACATGACACTTACACAACCTTTAACATAAACCCATGGAAACATTTATAAAGGCTTATTGCAGTAAGCATTGTTGTCATTTTCTGAGGTGAAATCACATTAAAATTGACCAAAGCAACCTTTATACATGTTTATGTAGCTTCATGTCAGATGCTATGAAAGGTTTATTTATGTTATGTAGACACACAAATACTGGCAATCAGTAAAGTGTGCCTCATTTTCTTATCTGGACAAAAATGGACCAAAATTTCTTACTTTAGTCATCTTTAAATATATATATATATATATGTATATATATATATAAATATATATATATATGTAACAACTAACTGAGTGATGATATACTCATGCAGTTACATTAGCCTTGAAGGTCCAGGGCATAACACAAGCGGAAGACTTCATTTCATTAAACATTTCTTGGTTCATTGGTCATATTTGAGGCAAGGAGAAAATTGTATAACTTAGATTTTTATCAAGATCATCACTTTAGAAGCTATTGCATTTCCACCACTCTTGTCCTCAGGGGATATTTGTAACTAAGCCACTTTAGAAGAATGTTGAATTTATTGATATTCCCAATTAGTACATGGCTGGTCAATACTAAAACATAGCCGTCAATGCAGTTGCGCTCCCATGGGATCTAGGGCTAACCCGACTGCCTTCTTCTGTCCTTTATTTACTTTCTCTGCAGCATTCATTCCGTGAGACGGGCTGGTCCCCTGCTTCCCAATGAGCGATAATGCTCTGTGCACTGGCTTGGACGAGCCCATTAAACCTAGTCCGAGCTCGCCCTGTGACCTGTGGGTGTATGTCTAAAGTGTTTACCCATCTGACCATGTGACCCTATCTCCTTAGCTACAGCCATGGACAAAGTCCAGGACAAGCCTGACGGGACACACTCAATACCCTTCAGTGTGACTTTGAAAAGGGCCAACGAGAAAGATGCTCTTTCTTTGCAGATTCACAGAAACCACTTAATTTGGCAGTGGGCTAAGTTGGTTATGGCACTATGCCTCCAGGCTTAAATTATTCCACTATGGGAAACAGTGTATTTTGAATATACACTACCAGTAAAAATTTTGTATACCTTCTCATTCAGCGATTTCCTTTTTTATTACTGGCTACATTGTAGATGAATATTGAAAACATCACCTATTGCTCTGATGACAACTTTGCACTCTCTTGACACTTTTTCAATCAGATTTATGAGGAATCGACCTGGAATGGTATTTAATTAACAGGTGTTCTTCGTCAAGAGTTCATAATTTCTTGCCTTCTTAACCTTTTGAACTCTTGTCCATTTATGAGCGTTTTTGCATCCCTTTATTTATCGGGCTATAACATTTTAATTCCATAAGCTAGCCATTCATGCCTTATGTTGTTTTGTTCAGAAGACCAGGGCTACTTATTTATGTAATTATTTGATATTTGATATTTGATATTATCATTTTTATAAGCAAATTCTAGTTTTCGCCTGGTGAAATTTTAGATTTTTTCTTTTATTTCTACAAGACAATGTTGTTCAGTAGAGATTTAACGTTAGAAATGTGTGGGGTAAAGGTCCATAGCCATTGTTATATAATTTTTTTTTCAAACTGGGACTTTCTATGGCTTATAGCAATATAAAAATATATTATTTCCAGACAGAATTTGAATTTGACCTTCCTTGGCATCACTATTAGTGCTGAAGAAGTTGATCTGATGACCTTTAGAATGCAGTCAAACACTTTCCCCCAACAGTTACAAACATATAACACAACACCATTATAAGATAAAAATCATAACATAGCAACAGAATGAAAATAAATATATTTTTATTATATAGAAAGACAGTGGGAAAAATTATGATGAATTATCCAACGACATGTGTATGGACCATCGAGGAAATGAACGCACGCTTTATTTGCCCCTAAAGTAAATAATATGGATGTTTTATGGAGTTTCAGCAGTATGTTTTTTGTGGGAAACCTTTTTAAATTTACTCTCTTTTGCGCACACAATTATGTGGTGTCGTTTGTAATTTTTTCATAATTTAGCGCAATGTTCGCACAATTTTCACACCTTTAGAGCTAAATGTGTTAAAAAAAAACAGTGTTACGTTTTGGTACATTTTTTTGCTGCGTAATTATTAAATGTTAAATTTAAATGTTAAATCTAAATCTAAATGTTAAATCTTGAATGTACATGTTAAATCTAAATCTAAATGTTAAATCGAAATCTAAATGTTGCTTTTACACACGGCAAGCGATCTGCTAATTGGCCACGCCCCGTGATTACAATTGGCTGTTACTTAGCAGGGGGCGGGACTGCGTGCTGTGATATTCCTTCACCAACATGGAGGATTTGCCTTAATGATCTTAAATCTAAATGTTAAATATGAAAAATATATCTCGCACTCTAAATGTGAAACTTCACAGGTAAATAGGGCTCGGTGACATCTTTCCAACAACCCCTCGTTTCCTATAATAGACCCGCCGTTCACCTTGGACAAAAGTAATGGGACACCCGGGCGAGGTGAACGGTTTTCGGCTATTAACTCCATATTTAATAAGGTATTTAATTTATCATTAAATACATTATTAAATACATTATACATTAAATCCTCAGTTAGATAGGGCTCAGTTAGATAGGGCTCCAACAACCCTTCGCTTGCCATAATAGCCCCCCCGAGTTATTAGCCAAAAACCGTTCACCTCGCCCGGGTGTCCCATTACTTTTGTCCGAGGTGACATTTACACAGCAAGAAAAGGTACCAAAATGTAATACTATTTTTTTTACACATTTAGCTCTAAATGTGTGAAAATTGTATGAACATTGCTCTAAATGAAGAAAAAATTATACCTCTAAATTTGTGAAGCTGTTTTTACGAACGGTACCCCATATACGATTACTCTGGAATAATTTATTGTACAAACGCGGTACTTAGACGATTGTATAGGGTATGTCCTCTAGATTTCAGTGATATGTCTATCATGCTTCTTTGTTACTCCTGTCGAGTTATGAGTCTGAGACTAAAAGTTACAAAAATGAACGCAAAATGCGTTCATGGAGTTCAAAAGGTTAATGTGTTTGGGATCATCAGTTGCGATGGTCGGGTTGGTACACAATTAGTGATCCTGTTCCACTACGGTTCTACTCCACATTATGGCAAGAACCACTTAACTAAGTAAAAACACAAAAAACAAAAACATCCATCATTACCTTATTACAAAACATATTATGGTTTGTTTAACTCTTTTTGTTTACTGTATAATTCCATGTGTTCCTTTCATCATTTTGTTTGTTTTCAACATTAATCTACAGTGTAGGAAAGAAAAACAAAGAAAAAACATTGAAGGTGAGAAAGTGTGTCCAAACTTTTGACTGGTAGTGTAGGTTCCTTTCTATATTCTCCAACGTAAAACCAAACAGGATCCTTTAAAATGACACCAAATAAGAACCATCAATGGATGCTCCTTTATAGCAGTGGTTTTCAAATATGTCCTCAGGGACCCCAAAAGGGTACACACTTTGTACAAAAAATTTTACTTTTTCTATTTCTTGTAATACCTGTTTTTAAACTTACCTATCTACATATGTTTATGTAAAGTTAGATGGGACATGAGACCAAGAATTTCATTACGGGTAATGATGCTGCATTGTTATCTGTATATGGCAATAAAACTTGAAACTTGTAACTTTTTACTCTATCTCATTACTTCCACGTAATGTAGATTTTATAGTGCTTACATTGTTTCTTCTTGCTCTGCAGTGAAGTGGATGTTTTGATTTTTTTGGATCTTTGATTTTGGGGTTTTGTGTCTTCCTGTGAAAATCACTACTCATTGCATTATTAGTTGTACTAATGCATAATAAAAACTTTCTTAAGGCCTTGTTTTTCAAATCTTCTTAGTCTTTATCTGGCACCATTTTAATCTTGTGGTTCATAGTCTTGTTCATATAGCATGAAGTGTTTGGAGAAACTGCAGCTGTGAAAACAGTGCAGGCTGGTTCTGCTGTTTACTCCCGTTTTGTCATCAGATTAATGAGCTTCCTGCACTGCGCACAATGAAGAGGGTTCCACAGATTCACGGCACAGCTCTCCCCTCATTTATCTGACCGCAGTTCCCGCTGAGAGATGTTTCTATTAGAGGTGTAAAAAGGCATCAAAACCTCATGACTCAAATTTAAAACACAAGGCTCTGGGTGAATGCTGATATGGGTAATTCCCACATATGCACTTAAACACTGTGTATAGAAAAATAAAATACTGACATGTCATTTTTACAATCCAGCAAAGACATACGTGGGGTTAGTGGTGACTGTGCCATTATAACTCCGCACGTGGCATTCAAAGGCAAAGATTTATTTCCCCAAAGCCCACTGGAATACTATCAGCATCCCTCCGGAGACATTCCGTTGTGGTTCTTTAAACAAAGCTCCAGGGCTGGGGCTGTAACAGCTGCTCACACTGGACTAAAGCCCAACCGGAGAGGCTGCCTTATGGCTGGAAATGGGAGAAGAGGGACCCTTAAAAAATAACAGCTCTGTGGCATTAAAGGATCAGCGTGACTAACACAAAAGAGATTAAATCCAATAGCCCTAAATCAGCCCTGTGTCAGTTGCATCCTAATAAATGTTGGCTCTAATCTATTCTTTGATATGAACATTTTGCAACTGCTGTGCGAATGTAAAACGTGAACTGCGTTCAGTCTCACGAGAGTGAACGTCACTCACGGTTACGTTCATAATTTGTAAAGCGACTCATTCAGTTCAGCATTCATGAAAAATAGGGACGTGTTCAATGAACATACTGAACAGCTCAATGATATCCAACATAGGATTTCACCTTTCCAGAAAGTCAGACTGTATCCTAAACCACATCAACGTGTCAGCACCCTAATGAGGAGCTGGGTGTGGGTTGAGAGAAATTTTTGGGATGTATTTATGGAAAAGATTTAGATGACTTGACTTCTAGTGTTTGGTTAACCATACATTAGCCTTGTCCAGTGCTTTAGCCTTGTCTAGCTCAGACATGTCTCGCCTGGGGATTGTTTTAATGGGTTATAGTTTGGTATTAGACTAATAAACCATGAGAAACAATGTGAGGAACAATGTGTTTTCAAAGGGAACGAAACCATTGGTCAACCTGGACTGTGAGACGGTTACAGCTAAAGCATTACCACACCTTCATCTCCAGCAGAGAGATGGCAATGAGAGGGGCAAAAACAGGCTGTGAGGGGTGTATGTCTAAATATGCTTCAGAAAAGGAAAAGATGGAGATTTTTTTTCTGCATCACTGCAGTGATGTGAATTCAAGGCAATAAGGCACAGAGACTTGACCTGAGAACGCATGAGTTCACTCAGGATGAAGCCAAATATTGCCCTCATCTGTGCAATCCAGTGTGAACTGCATGGACAAACCACTCCACCCGCTTTCTTTCATTGCCCACACTGAGTGGCACAGAGCTCTATTAATAGTTGTTCCCCTTTCTGCATCGTGCTATTTCCGGATCCGCTCACCGCCGGCTCTTCTTCTGGCTGACAATAACGTCAGCTCTCTTTATTTTTAACCCTCAGTTCATGGAGGAAGAGAGGAACACACGCAGGGTGGGGTGCAGAAAGAAAGATAAAGCGCGCTAAGACAGATAGGCGTTTGATGAGTCAGCTGAAAGTTGGCGCCCCCTCGTCATAGGGATCAATAGTGAGACTGAAGCCATGGAGCCTGGGAGCTGACACAAGCTCTGGTCACTGGTTTACTGTTGTCACGTATGATGAGACATAAACAGTCCTCATTCTGAATGGGCACCAATGGAAATGCTTAAAGTGAAACATTATCCTCCACTCGCATAGTAGTAGAAAACTCACAGAAGCCTATAAATCTATTTTTATGCCATTCACAGTCTGATATTGTTAAAGGAACAGTTCAGCAAAACCTAATCTCTGTCCGACATACTGTCTAATACCACAGATAAAGAGTTTCCTGACTCAGTCCTTAGCAAAGGAACAGGCTGACTATGTGTATTGACTGAGAGCTTATAAGGCAGTTACTGAATAAAGGTTTGACATGCGTGACTATATCAAATACAAATATGAAACTTCAGCTTTCATGCATTACACTCTAACGGTGCAGGTATTAAAGATGAGAGAAACTGCTAATGTCTTACCAAAGCTGACCTCATGATTTTTTATTCAGCTTCAAAACACCAGAGCAACACAGTTCCAGTTACTTTCACTTTCCCTAAGGTTTTCTTAGTATGTGGGGTAATTAGACAGAACCTGTGATCACTACACTTGTAATGAATCTTTAAAAAATCTTCATTTTTAAAGAACCTCCAGACAGTCTAAGGGCTCTTGGAATAATAATGCATATTCAAAATCATATTAACACAAATTTCCATTTATCCCAGACATAATCAATCAACAAAGGCCTGCTTAGTGTCCAAATGTTGCTTCTTTAGTATGGAATGGCAGCTGAGAGGCTACTGTTGCTATCAAACACTAGAACGCAGTAGTCACCCAAACAACCCCATACTAAATCACCATCACCATAAGAATACATCACCAAAGCTTCTCTCAGATCACACCCAGATCATCATTAAGGTTGTGGATACGTTTTAGGATGGATACGACATGATTTAATGTGAAAAAGCAAAACTAAACAAACTTTCAACACCCCTCAGACAACACTAGGGCTTTTGTTCATGAAGCAGTCAGAAATTAAAGGACTGAGTAAGCCACTTTGACAAGTCTGTGTGACCTTTATAAAGATCTAAATGCAGTTTAAGCTGGTTGAGAGAAGTGCTGATGATGTATTTTTATAGAAACATTTTGGTCTGTTTGGATTAATGTTGAGTTCTAGTGTTAGTTAGCACCATTAGTCTTGCAACCAAACTAAAGAAGTGAGTGATTCTGAATGATTTTTCAGATTTCATATAATGGTTGTTAAGGGAACTGAAAGTTTCTTCTCTTCACTCAAATGACCTTTGTGGTGAGAGTTCATGACCACAAATTCCATCTCTAAAATAATAATAGATTTACAGCTTATATATACGGAATGCAGCAGTTGGATTGTCATTGGATTGTTTTTAATCAGCAAGTTTTACACGTACATTTACTGCATTTAAACTGCATTTAGAGCGTAAATGTTTGTCTATTGTAACCGTAAAGATGGAAATGTTAAATAAATAAAATTGTTGTGTTTTGGTAGCCTAGATATTTCTTCTTTAAAACAAGGTTGCACGAGTCTTGTTCTGGAGGCTTGGTGTTGAATATAATTTAGTAGTTCTGATACTCAGACATACCCCTAAATATGGGAATTACCAAATGAGTTAAACCATGTGTTTGAGCAGGGAAATCACCAAAGGTTACCTGGACACTGACCCACCAGGACTTTGCACCCCTGAGTTTGCACCCCTGTTTTAAAACATGATCAAATGTGGCCTACTCATGAACCCAGCTGAAACAGTCTACAGGAAGTCCTACTCATTTAAGTGGCAGGCTCAGACAATGCTGTCTATTTTCAGCATGTATGAACCTTTGGACAGCCCACAATCTCTGTGACCTGTCATTTAAGCAGTGACTGAATGAATGTCTTTAGTACTGACTGCCCAACACTTTATTACAGAGGTGCTTTATCTATTGTTGTGACTGTCTGCTACTGTGTGTTTTGCTGTAATGGGTATAATTAGATGATATTACATAAAACAATAGTATGTCTGCTTGAATATGATGATGCCCTAGTGTCAAATCTAATCTCTTTGTGTTGTATTTGATATTGTGACATGATAAGCATCACAAAGAGGCAATACATGTGAAATGAAAACAGCCTTGTGAGAAAAATGTGACATGTTTAGATGGATAAATAAGCATTAGGGATGATCTGCAATTTCTGGAAATAAGAGCTCCTTTAGTTTCTCTGAAGAAAACCTCCTAACAGCATTGTAATTCGACAGCTGACTGTAGTAAAGATAAAAGACAAAAGAAGCAGGTAAGAACGGGACAAACAGATTGATGATACAGCCTTCATAAACACACTAGTGCTCCAACACTATTACATACCCCAATATCTAGAGATTTTCCACAGGTACACTTGATCACTATTTTAGTTTATTTAAATAGAGTTACACTCTTAACAAGGGTGTATCAAGCTTTCCAAAAGTGGGGGTGTTCTGGGATGGGGAGGCCAAATTATAAATACAATCACAACCAATGTATCTGACAAAAGTGTACATTAAAGTAACATTCTTGAATGTAAGAGTCAATGATACTTCACTTGCACATATGGAAAAAACCTTTAACTAGTTTACAAGGTTTTCTTTATAAGGGTTCTGTTACTCTCACAATGTAAAGAAATGAAGTACATTTGCAGTAGAAATCACTGTAATACTCCATATTCTTTACATATGACATTGCATTAAAATGCTGCGTTCTGAGACATACAGAACTTCTGTTGGATTTTACAGTCATTAGATGTTGTTTACAAAGCATATTGGGAAAGTGACCACTACTTTTTGCAATCTTGAGCAGCTCTCATTATTGCAATTACAGGGGTTGAGTTTCTCAGCATTGCTTGTGGTTTTGTTAGTTTTTGTGGTACTTTTTTGTACCTGAAGATCATTTCAGGGCAGCTTTTTAATTTACGTTTTGTTGTTTGTCACACGGTGCAGAGTAAAAAAAATTGCAGTTCATTTTTTTCCCAAGCGTAGGTTAACTAAGCTTCTAGTAGTAGCTCAGTAAACCTATTAGTAGCAAATTCAATAAAAATCTGTTTGACATTCTATTGAATTATTATTTGAAGTTCAGTGAAAAATTTCAAGGCAGCCCAGAAACTTTAAGCAAAAAACTGTCATAATATCAAGTTCAAGTTCAAGTTAAGTTTATTATCCCACCAGAGGGGGAAATTTGATTGCAGCCAGGCATTTAGAACATTTAAAATAAGTAAAGACAAGATAAAATAAGTAAATACACCATTGTGTACAGTACCACGTAAAGACAACCAATAATACAAAACATAATACAAACAACCCACCA
>JBBPCX010069600.1:0-11235 GCA_037974365.1 Hydrocynus forskahlii | reverse complement strand
ACACACACACACACACACACACACACACACACACACACACACACACACACACATACACACACACACACATACATACATACACACACACACACACACACACACACACACACAGTGCAGGACATGTAAAGTACTGTGCATAGCTGGTTCAAAAATACTATTTTCTGTCTTATTTTTGGCATATTGAGTAGATTCAATTAAAGAAATGAGAACACAAATGTTTTACTGTGACAGGCTGCAAAGTGCCTCAAGATAAAGGAGTTCCAACCACAGAACACTGATCACAGGCTGGTTCAGGACTTCAGTTAGATGTGCTTTGTTCTGCTTGAATAATTCATACGTAGGACACTGTGTGTCTTAACAAACAAAAAACATTCCTCTGAAACTGCTCAGATTCAGGGACTGGACTGAAAATGAAAGTCTTTGAAAGTCCTTCAGGAAGCCTGGAGACCTGTTCCTCGAGACTGTATTAAAAATACAAGAAAGGCTGGATTTTTGGAAGCAAAATGTGAAGAAATGAGGAGTGGCTCGAGACTTTTGCACAGTGCCGCTCAAACTGAAATGCTGGAAAAGGTCAGGAAAAACATGAAGGTCCAGCTGATCCGTGACGCACAGACTTAACAGAGGACCAAATCAGCCTCAGCCGTCTGTGACTGCGTGTGTCCGAGGACCTCAGAGCAAAACAAAGATCTCTATTCACAATAGAGCCTTTCTCACACACGGTGGGGGGGATTACAGCAGAGTCCATCTAAACACAAAACTGAGGAAAGACAGAGAAGACAGCAGGCCCCCGTGGACAGAACTGAATACAGTTCTAATAAAATGAATATCCAGAATGAAAATAAAGTATTACCCAAAATGATCTATCAAAATTAATACGCAGAGGTTCTAATGAAATCAATTACTACAGCGAAGTTCTAATAAAACTGATAACTAGAATTAAGGTCAAATTAAATTATTATTTGTGGAAAGACAGTGATAATGAGAGAGAGAGAGACACTAAGAATGATAGAGACAGAGAGAGAGAGAGACACTAAGAATGACAGAGACAGAGAGAGAGACACTAAGAATGAGCGAGAGAGGGAGAAAGTAAGAATGAGCAAGAGAGAGAGAGAGAGACAGGAAGAATGAGAGAGACAGTGAGAGAGAGTGACTGAGAGAGAAAGAGTAAGATGAGAGAGAGAAAGAGTAAGAATGAGTGAGATGGAGAAAGAGAGCGAGAGAGAGAGAGCGAGAGAGAAAGACAGAAAGACAGAGAGAGAGAATGAAAGATAGAGACAGTAAGAATGAGAGAGAGAGAGAAAGAATGAGTGAAACAGAGAGAGGAAGAATGAGAGCGAGAGAGAATGAGAGAAAGAGAGAGCGAGAGAATGAGAGAGAGAGAGAAAATGAGAGAGAGAGAGAGAGAGAAAGAGAAAGAGAGAGAGAAAGAAAGAGAGAGAGAGAATGAGAGAGAGAGAGAGAAAGAGAGAGAGAGAGAGAGAGAGAGAGAGAGAGAGAGAGAGAGAAAGAAAGAGAGAGAGAGAGACCTGAACAGTTGGGTTTCAAAGGAAAGACGTCACTCCTCATTTGCATGTCTCTCACTGCGTTGGTGATATTAAGCATGAAAAATGAAGAATGAAAAATGCGATTTACGGCAGTGAGGCCGGTGACATTATTAAACTGATCACGCTCATTAACACTGTGATGACCTGCAGGTTTTGGTTGGCTGGGTGTGTGTTGGCAGCGTTTTCACCCCTAAAACTCGAAACAAACAGTCTGGCAGATTAACGGGCGGCGCTGAGCCACCCCACCCTCGGACCTCTCGGAGCCCAGGGGCCCGCCGCATTTACACCGGACTGCAGAAATCCCTTCCGATTAACAGCAGCTCACACTAATGAATTAATGAAATGCTCTCACTGCGCTAACATGACCAGTACTGCCTGTCCACACAGATTTGGCAGAAAACAGTACATTATTTTACAGTATGTAGCATTTAATATGCAAATGTGTAACCATTACATCACCTGCTGAATATTAAAGAGCACATACCCTCATTATATCATGTGTACAAGTATTAATTATTATATTACAATAATAGATTATATTACCTATAAAATCCTTTAAATCCATTTTTTTTTCAGTGTGTGACAGCGTCTTTCTGCCAGTAAAGTTAACATTAGAATAAATGCAAACAAACAAGAAAGCAGTAAAAATGATAAAGATTTGTTTTGCTTGTACAAAAAATTTGTAGTTGAGATTAGATATGAGCTGGTGAGGAGAACACAGGTTCGGTTCCAGATTCCTCCTCGTTTCCTCCAGACGTTTTTTGGATCTGTGAAACTCCATCAGCAGCTCCTGATTTAATTTAACGGACTGATCGAGTCAAACCAGGTTTCTGATGAATCTACAAGTCATACTGGACTTTCACAAGGAACACACAGATATACTGAACATATCACTATTTGCTGTAGAATGTTACTTGTATTTATTCTTTTTAGTTCTGTTTAGTTATTTAGTAATATTTATATGGAAACAAACACTCACTGCTCATCTAAACAGTTTTAAAATAGTTTTTGGCCTAAGACTTTTGCACAGTATTGTGTATTTAGATATATGATTATTATTTACTCACCTATTAAATACTACATATCCACCATAGCTGTAAAACAGTGCTACCACATCATAGCTAAGGTTAGGCCCTTCGTGATGCAGGCCTCTAGAGAGTCCAGTGAAGAACATTCAAATGCAAAAGCAATAAATATGATAAAATAATGCAAAAATGCTGCCTAGTCCAGCCCTGACCTTCAATAGTGTAGAATTTCTCTGCGCTTGCAGCGTTTTGTCATAATAATACAATGATTGTTTGTATAAATCATGCTGATGCTCAGGCTGCTGCTGTTTTTTCCCTCCAATTAATTTGGAGGAGAAACAAGCTGCAATAAACCATAAAGCCCAATAAAAACAGTGGCCACGAAAGACAATATGCGTGAAGATGCTAACGGCGCACAGGGCAATTACAGCGGCTCGCCTCGCTATCGCTGTCCCAGACTGATGATTATTAGCGCTTTTGCACTCGGCTGACTCTGTTTGCGAGCGCATGCTCAGCGTTATCACAGCCACTCTGTCTATTAGAGCACAGCCGGATCCAAAATCGATATTCATTCTCCTTTAAGGAGGGGTGCTAACACTATACAGGCTCTCTGGTCAACCCGTGGCTCGCCTTTTTCCACATTAGTGAAGGGAGCACTCTCAACCCTTAGAACAGGGATCCGTGCTGGAAGCCCAACAAATGGTGAAACACTGTGATACGACAAAACAGCTGCTTATATGGAAGTTCCCCTGGTTTGTGTTGATGCTCGAGGTGTCAGATGTCATGTGGAGCTTTTTCTGTGTCACGCAGAGACAAAGTTATTGTCATTTAAAAAACATGTAGTGATAACAAAAAACACTACTGGGCTTTTAAAATGACGGCACACGCAAAAGACCTTAAAGAGCAAAAATGCCCACATTTCTTTGATTTCAAGTTTTAGAAACAAACAGAAAAAACACAAGACCTTTGAACCTGGAAGAACTGGATAGTCTCCACCCAAAAGTGGAGAGGAATGGGGGTCCGGAGAGCGGCGAAACAGCAGCCATTGATGAGCACATCACCTGAGACCTTGTTCAACCAGAGTTTTGAGAAGCTTTTGGCCATAAAACTAAACCCGTTTATGGAGGAGGGATACATGCAGGGCGTTGTGAGGCAAAATAGTCCCCAAAACTGATTTAGCTCGGATTCTCCACTATTTTACCATCATCAACATCCGTATAATGAATGATTAGTGATTGTAATGACTTATTAAACACCTTTTAGCATATAAAAATGCCCTTTCAGACATCTCATAAATATACAGTAGACCCCCCCAAAATTCACGGGAGTTACGTTCCAAGAGTACCCGCAAATTGTGAAAAAAACGCGAATTTGTGATGAGGTAAAAATGCCTATGAATACCTATTTTTTTATATTGTAAACCCTAAATATGCCCCTAAATATACTCCCAAAACACTTTAATTTCATTTAAAATTCAGCTTAGAGGTCCCATGGCATGAAAATTTCACTTTATGAGATTTTTTAACGTTAATACTAGTTTCCCTTAGCCTGCCTATGGTCCTGCAGTGGCTAGAAATGGCGATAGGTGTAAAGAGTGCCTTGATCATCCTGCTCCGCCGTTGAGAGAACGACAGCTCAGATTGCCCAGTCTGGAATTTACCTCCCCTTTCTCATGCTTTGCCTGTTTTGCCCGCCCAGAGAATTTCGCCCTCTCACCTAAAAAATTAGCTCCACCGACTGTCAATGCGATCGTGTGCGAGACCACTTTTGCCTGTAGAGACATCATGGCTTGCAAACGAGTGGAGCATGGCAGTTGCTCAGTGCTTAGATGTACAAATGAGCACAAATGTATTTTTTATATTCCTTCATCCGAGCCTCTGAAGAACCAGTGGGTTAATTTTATTTTCTGAGACATCCTGCTGTAGTCGCTGAGTTTCAACTTCTTCAGGTGCTTCTCCATCTGGATCACATTCTTGGTCAAACTGGAAAGCTTGAAGGACTGCGTGTCTACGAGCCATTGCCATACACTGTAAACACTGGCGCATGGTACCGTGGCCGTGAGCTGGAAAAGTCTTGAGCCACCCCTCATTTCTTCATGTCTTAGGCTCTGGGGAATCCAGTTGAACGTACTAAATAATACATTATAACACACCCCCTTTGAATCCACACCCCCCTTTGACCACTGCGCCAGACTTTGTCGTGCTGGTTGTGGCTGAAATGCCCTCGTCCTGCGGACTCTAATTCTCAGGGTTTTATAATGGCACTGGGAGCCGAAGCTGGCAGGGCGAGTGTTGCCTGGAGAATACTAAAAATAGCTTTAAGTGCCTGTGCGAGCCGGCGGGGCAGGAGAACAGGTCACATCTGCTTCCACACTAACCCCCTGCAATGCGACCGCCATGCAAAGGAACTCATCTTCACCAGCCGGGCTGAAGAAGCAGCGGTGCAGTCTGGAGTCCATTTCAACAGGGGGTCAAAAATACTCTGCATAACGAATCCAACAATACAGGAGAATCACTGACTGACCTTTAACCGTAACTGATCAATGTGACTTAGACTGACGCCACACAGCAGATGGACACTGAGGGGTTTCCATGATGACCATAGTGAGAATTCATAATTTCAGCAGCTTTTACAGCCCAATTACAGGTTATTTGACCTACAGGTGACATACAGCCATTTCCTAAAGTTTGTGCACCTAATCAAATGACACATTTTTGTTAACTCTCTTCTATGGAGAACTCAGACCTACATATTTTAATATATAATCACTTTAGTTGCTGAATTAATATTGGAAAACTTGGAAAACTTACCTGTCAGAAAAAAACTATGGTACATTTGATAGTATTCTTATATATTGAACTAAATTGTGCATTAAAACTGGCAGAAAATACTGTGGAAAATTAGACTACATTAAAGAAATTGGGAACAAATGTTTTACTGCGACAGGCTGCAAAGTGTCTAAAGATACAAGGAGACTAGATAAAGGAGTTCCAACCACTCAGCATTCAGCACCACCAGTATACTGATCACCGCCTGATCATCTGGAATCATCTGGACCTGTTTCTTCACTGGTTCAGGTCTTTGTTCTGCTTGAATGATTCATTCAAAGGTCACTGTGTGGCTCAACAAACTGGTCAGGTTCAGGGACTGCACTGAAGATGAGAATCTTTGAAAGTCCTTCAGGAAGCCTGGAGAACTGTTCCTCATGACCACGTTTAAAATACAAGAAAAAAGTGTGAAGAAAGGGATATGTGTAGGGTTTTGTTGTGCAAAACAGGCCCCAAAGAAAACTTATTTAGTTCAGATTTGACACGATTTTACCCTCATTACCATTACATATTAATATTCAGAAATACTCAGTGATTATTAAACCTCCTCACCACATGCACTCCTCTATATGGAGACCAACAGACGCCGCGATTTAATCTCTTAATCTGTCTGTTTATCGTTCTTTCTGTCTCTCCTGTCTGACAGCTGTCAGTCAGAGGAAAGGGCTTGGCGAGGGGTGAGCCATGCCTGTGATGGTACAAATAGTGTTAGAACCTGAACCACACCCAGCAGGACGGTGGTTAATGGCAAATGCGAAGCTTTGTTCTCAGACGACGGTAAGACACTGATGCTGCTGTCTGAGAGCTCTGAAGCTCTGAACTGGTGAGACTGAAGGGATTACATTCCCTCTTGACTCCCTCTCGACCCTCTGGAGGCTGACAGTGTGGTGTGTAGCTGCTTCCCTCAAATCCTTCCCTCCGGGGACGAAATGCGTTATGGTTGTCAGGCAGTAAAACCCCAAAGGAAGGAACACTGGCAACGACCCGCCCTGCAGGAGAAGAGGGAGGACAGGGAGAGAAGGAGGCTCCCCAAGGGAGGGGCTAAAGGTGGAACAACACGCATGACACACACATGTCTCCTGCAGAGCGAGAACACTGTTCTCCAGTTTTTCAAAAAGGAAAACTTCAGGAAATGTGTCCTATCTGACGTCTTTGCCCTTTTTCTATACATTTGATTTGCATTACATACATACAGTACTGGCATGTAATTGCATGATTATATAGGACTACAGTCATATCTGTATTATACAGTACATTTAGATTCTGTATCAACAGGTTGAAGTCTGCACTTCCTCTCTTTTCTGTTTAATTCCATTGCAAAAAAAATGTAAAACCATGGAAAAACTGTACACTTGTTTGGAGACCACGTGTTTGGAGACCACGTTTTTCTTCTTCAGTTTAAAGTCATTATGCAGCTCGTTGCTGCCCATTACTATCAGATCTGCACTGTCTGTAGCCAGCTTTAAAAAGCTGCTAAAAACAGCACTATTCCCCTCTGCCTTCCTCTAAATATTTACACTTTTACTGCACTTTTAATGTTCTTTGATGCATTCTTTTACTTCTTTTACCCCTCTCATTATCTTGTTTTATTTTTCTCTAATTTGTATTTATCCTTATTTTAATTTCCATTGCTGTAAAGCACATTGCATGACCTTCTGTGTATGATAATGTGCTATATAAATAAACTTGAACTTGAACTTGAACATAGAGGCTTCTGTCGCTAACACTACAAGTCAATTGTCACCCAAATCTTTTACTGTAAACACTTCTCAACCCCCTCAAGCTGCAAGCAGATCTTCATTAAGGTGGATCAGACTTGTGGATGTGGTTTAGGACACAGTATGACTTACTGTGAGCTGTAAAAATGAACTGAACTCCCCTGTGTACTCAGAGTTTGGCACCTGTTGTGTTCAAAGGCGCCACAGCGTTTGGCTCCACGCTAAAGTTCAGTTCGTTTTTACAGCTCACAGTTAGTCACACTGTGTCCTAAACATTCACAAGTCTGATCCAGCATAATGACTATTGACTTCTATGCACCAGTAGACAGCACAACACAGAGTGGGTTTGCTGGCTTCAAACCCGTGCATTTCTCATTTTCACTCTATGCATGTTATTTCAAAAAAACAATTTTTTTGTGTGGTTGAGGCACATTGCCGAAATGACTCTGGGCTTTTGACCAATGAAAACTATGTCTAACGTCAGTGGCGTTTTATTAAATGATATTTAAGCATTTTGAAAAAGTGTGGGCGCAGGTACACCCTAGAAGAGCACTAATGTTGTTTTGTTATTTTATTTTAATTCATTTCTAACTTAATGAAACACCTAAAAAAGAAGAAACCGTATCATTTAAAAAATCCCTCGAGTTACTATCAGAATTACATATTGATGATGGGCTGTTTGACCAATTGACACATGGCTATTTAAACAGACCGGACTGAGGGTGTTCGTCAGAACATTTTGCAAAAAGTGGAGAAAAAGTTTAAAAAGTTGATATAAACATAGCGGCAGTGATGTACGACGCACCAGCAGGTCCGTTTCCTTGGCCAAAAACTGATCTGGTTTACAGAAAAACATGTCATTATAACAGCAGTCCACCCCTAAATTCTAAAGGGGAGGTGATTAACTGATTGGTTTATTGCAGGTTACGCTGCACAAAATGCATCTGAATAATTACGAGAGTTGGGAAAACCTTTTTGCACCTTGCGCAGGCGGCAAGTCTGTTTTTCCCGCCGTCAAAATAGCAAAGCTATGCCTTTTGCTTTACTCTTCTTGTTCAAATAGCGCCCCTAATGTTACTGACATGTTAGCTGACAGTTCCAAAATCATGTGACTAATCACTGATCATGTCTTGGCTGGGCAGGTACATTTCAGAATAGGGGTGAATTGTGTAAATAATCACATGCTTTTGTTACTGCAGTTTTAAAGGCTTTACATCTGTTGCTCTGAACATTGGCTCCCCTGTTGGCCACTTTGATGAGTTTTCTGTTGACGTTTTGTGCCAAAGTGTGAGACAAATTGGTGGATCTGGTAGCTAGAAGACAGGCCAGAGCAATCGAGCGTGGACTCCTCCCAACATCACTGCTGTGCTCGCTTCTCCGGGGGGATCCATCTGGGTAACCATGGAGATTGAGTGTTTGCCATCTCTCTGTATTAATCCAGGCTTCCCCCGGGGGGGCGAACCGTTCTGGGATGTGGCGTGTTCATATCACAAGACTGCTAATATCATTAAAGCAGACTTTACGCCGCGGCCGAGGCCGGAGGGGACCGCGTCCCGGCGCGAAGGGAACGGGCACGCGAGTGAGTGTGTGCAGGCGAGTTCCGGGACTGACTGCTTCACCACAGGAGTTTCTCTCTGATGACTGGGTTAATTTAGCATCAGCTGAGTAACAGGGCTGGTGTCATGCAGGGCTGAAGCTTTGCTGCGGTCAAGAGGGGAGACTGTAACTCAAACACTGCTTCAGACACACTGGCCATCATGTGTCACACATAATATACACTACCAGTCAATTTCACTTAATATTTACAAAAATTACTCACTTTTCTTTGCGAGCCACATTTACATTAACGGCATTTAGCAGACGCTCTTGTCCAGAGCGACATATTCAAATCAACATCTGCTACTAACCAAGTTACTGCCAGCTTAGTTACACACCTAAACAAATCCTGTCAAAAAGAAAGTCTGAGGTTACTGCATATGAGGAAAACATTAAGTTAAGTTATATATATATATTTTATATATATTTTTTTGTATATATATATTTTTTAATATTAGTTTTTTATATTAAAAAATGTATAAGTGAAAAGTGATAAGCAAGATACATAACAACTACATTTGCAGTATGATTTTTTCCAATATAACTTGCAAACTGCATCAGATACACTGGCCATCATGTGTCCCACAGAATATACACTGCCAGTCCAAGGTTTTTGCACACACTTAGATTCACTTAATGTTTACAAAACTACTCAATTTGTCTTTGCTAACAACATTTACATTTATGGCGTTTAGCAGACGCTCTCACCCAGAGCGACGTACATCAGTGCTTTAGAAGTGCATACCTATAAAGCTAGACTCAAATCAACATCTGCTACTAACCAAATTACTGCCAGCTTAGTTACACACCTCAACAAATCCTGTCAAAAAGGAAGACAGAGGTTAATGCATGTAAAGAAAACACGGAGTTAAGAAGCGAATTGGTTATTTAATATAAAAAATGTATTGTAAACGTTAAAATGTCATGTAAGCGAAACGTGATAAGCAAGATACACAACAACTACATTTGATTGATTTTTTTTATTTTTTCCACTATAACTTGCAAACTGCATCAAATACACTGGTCGTCTATAGTCACACATAACATACACTATACAAACTGTGGTAAAAAGTTGTCAAAAATATGGAGGAATCTGATCCAAGAGCAGTCCTATCCAGCCCTGGTGGACACCAAGGAGCTGAAGTGTGTCAACTGATTACATCTGGGAGAAAACTGTGTGTAAATTCATTGTTTGCCTGATTGTTTGAACTTGTTTGAATGTGTTCCTGGTGTCAGAAATGCCTCTCTGGAGATTCTGCTCTAATCGAGTACGCCGCTGATGCCACGCAAACTCCATAAATCATCCTCACAGCAGCTGCAGGACATCCTTTCAGACACGCACCTTCACAGCTATCCCACACTATACGGCCCACATGCACCCCCCCTACACACACGCCACCCCCCCGTCACAGCTACAACTTATTCTGTGGCATAAAATCCATTCCACAACTTCAGAGGCCCACTGGGGTCTAACCGCCCTCAATAAAACAGCCTCAGTGTAAGCGGACCAAACGAAACCCTTCAGCTCGAAGCTGTTCTTCACACCGTTCATGTTTGGGCGAAACCATGCGGACATAAAAATAGAAATCTGAACAAACAGCACAAAATACAAAGTGACATGTCACAAAACACACTGACCACAGTTCTACTAAAACAGCACTGGTAATGCTACTACTGTTCATGTTACCATTACTACTGCTAACATTAATTATATCTGTAAAATTCCTACACAAGCACCTCATTCTGCTTTATGAGGGACTGATTAGTGACCACCTGAATCACATCTTATTTGTTGTAAAATAATGTGAGTGTAGTTTAATATTTCCAGTGTATAATAAATGATTTATATGTATTATTTTAACATTTTCTCCAAACATCTTTTTGTTTGGAATTTTACATCAAGTGTTGGTCAATAGTCGTGGTCACACGTTTGTGTGTCACAAATTTGAATACACACTGCATGTCCTACTGAAAATAACGCAGTTAAGAACTTTCGACCTTTGGCACGAAAGCAGCTTCAGCCATAGGCACTAAAAGAAGAGCAAAGGGTCTGGACCTAACAGGAGACCCTCTATACTGTTTAACCTCCAACCCCTATAATGGACTATCACACCTGCCAGGGTCAGTCTCCTGCCCCATGTGGGAAATACAGCCCCCCAAACACAGCTCTGCAACCTGATCACTGTGGAGATCATCACACAAGAGAGCGAGAGAGACACTCACACCACACACACACTTTCTTTCCTCTGTACTAGAGACACACTGGACCACTTACAGCTCCATCAACCCAGCACACAGCGTCCATGTTCTTCAGTATCTCTTTCACTCGTAGAAACAGGTGGAGAAACTGTGGAAAAGTGTAGATTCTAATAGCAAAAGGGTAGTTATTATAATAACTTCTAACAGTTAACAAAACTGTCTTAAACTTAAGAGCGCACTTTCAACAGCAGAAATTTAAGTTAACTTTAATCAACTTTAATCTCTACATTGTTAGTCATCACCACCCCAGCACCTGCGGTCTGTG